>SKCR01028753.1:0-71758 GCA_019454045.1 Zanthoxylum bungeanum | reverse complement strand
GCATTTCAAGTATGGTCTTGTGAATGATCTTCTTAGCAAATAACCGTCGAACACAATGAACCTCGCAGACTGTCTCTGGACTTTCCTGGCTTACACTTTCTCTTCTGGAAGCAAGCCTTTTTGTAAATACTCGACGATTGGTGTCATCCAAGAGTCGACTGAATCTACCGCTGCAACAATCGTTTCTTCCTTCCAGATTGCCGGCCAGCTCAAATACACTACAGGTATTATTCGTGGTTTGTCCCCCTCCATAGTCGATCTGAGGATTTCCAATGCATCTGCTTGGGAATTTTCGCTTCTTGGGACTTGGGTTATGGAAAATTTTTCAAATGCCAACCAAATTTAGGGGGTCGGTTTTTCCATATTCGTTGTATATGTCATGTCCTTAACTTATGTGTTCAAGACGGTCTAAAATTATTATCACATTTCGTTGATCCTATTAAAATGACACTTAATTGTATTTGGTCATATTCTCAAGTTAGGAGAGAATGGATGAAGTTTTGTAAAATAAATGGTATTAAACCGATGAAATTTTCAAGAGATGTTCCAACACATTGGAATTCAACTTATTTTCTTTTATGTCAAGCATTTCAATACAAAGATGCATTATGTAATTTTTTTCTCAACATGTTCAAAATGTCACACTTTATCCTAGTCAATGAGATATTTGTGAAAACATTTTAGATATTTTAAAAGTTTTTAATGAAGCTATTTTAACTTTTAGCGGTGTTTATTATCCAACAGCACATTTATTTCTTCTTGAAAGTTTGAATATTGTTGGTGCTCTCGATGAACATGCTGAAAGTAGCGATCCTAATGATATTGTTTTGTTAGAAGCCATTACTGTTATGAATGTAAAATGATTGAATTATTTTAGAGACATTCCTTTACTTTATCTTATTGCTGCTGTTTTTGATCCTAGATTTAAATTAGAAGGTTTGAATGGTGCTTTACAAGCTTACTATGGTTATTTAGGAGTATTAGATGAAATTGATATTACAATAATAATGACGAAATTAAGAAATGATTTAATTGAGTTATTTAATGATTATATTGTAAGATATAACTTAGGAACATTAGGTGAATCTAGTAGTAGAGAACCAATAATTCAAACAAGACTTATCGCAGAGGATCGTTGGTTATTGCAACGAAATAAAAAAGCTAGGGATACGATAACTAATAACCCCGAATTAGATAATTATTTATCTATAAATTTCGAGTTTCCTACTGAAAGTTTTGTTAGTAAAAATTTTTAAATCCTTGACTGGTGGAACCGACATCAAAATATATATCATATTTTATCAATTATTGCTAAAGAGATATTGGCATCACCTATTTCCACCGTTGTGGTTGAGCAAGCCTTCAGCTTGGGAGGCAATATATTGGAAGCTAGACGATTTTCATTACATCCAAGCACTCTAGAAGCAACAACTTGTGTGGATGATTGGACCTGAGCTGATCTGAGACAATAAGAAGGTCCCCCGATAATTTTGAAGATTTGTTCGATAATGCATCTGTAACAACAAGTGTAAGCGGAACCGGAGCTGAAGGATCAACTGATAATGATGATTGATAATTGTAAAATTGTAAATTTACAAAGGGGAAATATCTTAAAATTGTGATGGAACTACGTGAGCTTTGATTCCTCTCACCCTTAGAGGATACGTAGGCAACTTAAATTTTTAAAAATTTAAGCTCAAGCTATTCAATGTAATCATTTTATTTATTTATAAAATTAATCTCATTTATTTTAATTTATTTTCGATATTTATATAAAAAAAAGGTTCGGAACCGAACTAGAACCGGAACCGAACCTGTCAAGGTTCCGGTTCCACTTAAGTGTGGAACCGGATCTATTTGCAAGTAATGATGGAAGATTGGAGAATTATGGCTATTTTGCCAATCTTCTAATCATTTTACTCCTATGCATAATACACATTGGTGATTCCATTTTGATTAAAATTATTATATCTCTTATTAAAACAGGTTTCGCGATTAGGATTGCCCACTTTGACATCCATTAAATATTCATTCTTGAGATTAAACTACATCTGTATGATGTTCTAATAATTTAGTTATGAATAAGAGAATTGTTTACTTGTTGAAGCGAAAATAGTACTAATAAGACGCCACATGAATACTCTTGGAGCTACCAACTGCAACTTTAGGCATCCAGCTAGAATTCTTGGATTGGATTCTAAGCTTGATAGAAGCCTTTTAATCCCCTTTTGAGAAATTAAAGTTAAATGCACAATTCCAAAAGGTGATGGCTCACTTGCATTGTCTATTGGATTTATAATCCAACATGACAACACTTGTGGCCCTATGAAAGCTGGAATACGCTATCATCTTGAGATGGTCAGCTTTTTTACTGTAGTTTCAGGAGCACATTTGATCGGAGAAATCACACACATTACGCAAGCGCACGTATCGCTCAAGTAATATAAAAATATCGATCCCACGAGGACTTAATTCCTACTGTTGTTATTAATTATTGATTCTATTTATTTACAGGTATCTAATTAAAGGGAGAAGAGATTGATCGTTGATTTGGTTGGTTGAAGTAGAATATGCTAAATAAATAAATAAAAATAAAAGACACAGAAAATTCTAAGGAAAATACAAAAGACACAAATATCTAGGGTTGTGACTCCACACAATATTATTCTAAAGATGAATTCATTCTCATATACATGTGTAATAAATTAGTTACTAACATGAAACACGAATATATGCAAAAGCCTCTATCGATGGTCAGATGTAAATATCCATAATAACCCAATTAATCATATGTCTATGTTAACCAAGTTATCTGAATTCATTAAGTTTAAGTTCCGATTGTGGATACCCTCGCCCGACAGGTATATGTCTATCTTGTAAGAAAATCTACCTGAGAGACATTTACCCCAAGATGAGATCGTGAGCTACTGATTCTAAGGTTAAAATTTAAAATCTCTTTTCCAAGTTCATTTTAAGTTTACCACATCAATCTTATTGGTGATCAGGCAACAAGAAGCATTAAGACTAAGACTCAGTAAACAAGCCTAATGTATTACCCAATATATTAGAAAATCAATTATTAAACTTGTTAGTTCCATTTTTATTGGCAATGCCCATGATAAAACAAGTTCAATTGAGTTATAACGAGTCTTGAAGAATTTGGTTCAATTGGACTGGTTTTTGTCAGAGCTGGAGCATTTTCGTTAGTGGCGTTCGCTTTAGCGTTCGAACATGTGGCGTCAGTGGAGCGTTCTCCATTGGGTTCGAACGACTCATTTCAGAGAACAAACGTTAGAGGCACGTTCTTGTTGGGTTCGAACAGGATCATTCCAAATAGCATTCGTTCGTGGTGCGTTCGAGTGGCGTTTGAACTAGTCTTTCCAGTAGGCGCGCATTCGTGGTGCGTTCAAGTAACCGTTCGAATGCGATTGTGATCTGTACGTATTTTTGTACCTTTTCACTTTGAAAAACCTTAGTTTTTACACTTATCTATAAATAAAACATATAGCCACCATCCCCAATAGTCGAAACTGTGGTGACACAGGAAAACCTGGGCGACACATGCTGTTCCGGGCTCGCGGCCCGGTTGGGAGTACGGAGTAGCCACGAGGGACTAAACCGGAGAATGATGGAGTCACCACCCGGTGTGAACCGGGAAAATGAGATTTAAGGCCGCACTCACTCCTCGTAAGGGAAGACCTCAAACCGTTGGGTTCGGAATGGTCCCTTACTTATGTCACTTGTAATGAAAGGATTTGTGTAATAATTTAATCAAGCCTAAATAACACTTATTTCCAAGAGTGCACCATAATCCTAAGTTCACATGCATGAAGATAAAGTCTTTTTCAATAGCAAACATGTTACATCATAAGCATTCAATATTCATGTAAACATAAACGCAAGACAACCATAGCAATATTGGCATGCAATATAAAGGAAATCAAAATAACGACGAACATATCATGTTATAAGCGCATTATAAAATCATATGAAATAAGATCAAGATAACCACATAATAAACAGAGTCAAAACAAGAGCATGATATGAAGGGGTAAAAGATGCAAATCCAAATACGCGAAAGAGGAATAATTAAAGATGCATCTATACATTAAAGATAAACGTGCCATGATGTAATGCCAAAGAATGTGGCTATCATGAGTGAAAGAAAGGAATACCAAGAAGAATAGAAATGCAATGTATGCCTATATTCATGTAACTACTACAAATTTTCAATTAAGCATGTTATATGTGATGCAAGATTATGCAATGAGATGTCATATGAATAAATAATATGGAAAAGAAAGCACAGTAAAACATTGCATAATGGACATAAATAAAATGCATGAATAAAATGATATTTTGTAAAACAGCGATAAGTCGCGTAATAAACAGCGCGGCAAAACATCGTGGTAAGGTAGCCTTAAGGCATTTTCCCCCGAATAGAGGACCTTTAACCCACCCTAGTTAAGCCCATGCGTATGCATGCATGGTAACGTGCAACACATAAAATGCATGAATGAAATGGTAATGTTCGAATGATAAATAAATAACACATAACGAAAGGTAAATAACAAAGCGCGGCGAAGTATTGCGGTAAAGGTAGACAGTAGGCTTTTTATCCCTCCAAGTGGAGGACCTTTAATCCGACTTACTAGGCCCATGCGCACACAACACAATGCATACATACGAAACAAGAGTGAATACAAAGATACCCGGCGCGGCGAAGCATCGTGGTAAAGGATTTTAACCTCTTCAATTAGAGGACCTTTCACTGCACTTACTAAGCCCATGCGCTTATCAATGCATATATATATGAAACAAAAGTAAATACAAAGATATCAGATTTCGTATACCCGATTGAACATGTCTTACATCCAATCGAATGTGAAACATCGTGGTAAATGATTTTTAACCTCTTCAATTAGAGGACCTTTCATCGCACTTACTAAGCCCATGCGCTTATCTCAATGCATATATATGAAACAAAAAGGTAAATGTAAAAATATCGGATTTCGTATACCCGATTGAACATATCTCACGTCCAATCGAATATACATTGACCGGCGCGACGAAGCATCGTGGTAAAGGATTTTAACCCCTTCAATTAGAGGACCTTTCATCACACTTACTAAGCCCATGCGCTCGATCATATCATTATACGAACAAATAATATGCAGAAATTAAATAACGAATAATAAACATATCAAAATAACATAAAACAAAATATGTATCGTTTGCTCAAGTGGTACGTGGAGTTGTATCACGAGTGCAGATCATAGTACCGTCCATTCGGAATCGGCTATGAAATTTACGTCCGGGTTTCCATCCTATATACCACGAGAGGCGACACATTTTTCATTTTAATCAAGGGCCACAATCATGCATCAATCCATAGTACATGCATATTTATCTACTCAAGGGCCACAACATATATTTTAACATAGTAATCATGCGAATAAAACTCAATAAATAATAAAAAATAAAACAGAAAAAATAAGTGTGAAAAGTACCCTCAGGTCTAACCGTTTAAGTCGTCTTCGGACTTGCGCTTCACGGAGATTGGAAGGGGTAAAAGCTCCTTACTCTTCTGGTTCACTAGCTTAGCATTTCAACTCGTCGTTCCACTATTTTTCTCACTGTTTTAGGCTTCGTTTGCTGCTATTTTGGATGCATTTTCTGCTCACTGTTTCATGTCACGTTTTTGTTTTCGGGGGCTGTTTTGCTTACTGTTTTTGGGTAGTTGAGGGTCGGTTTATAGGACAATTTTGGTGGCAGTTTATTCACTGTTTGGGGGACTGTTTTAAGAGATTTGGGGGCCTTAAGGGCTGCGGTTTTGATCAATTTTCCGGTGATTAACTTGGCAGTTTGCCGTGAGGTTGAGTGAAATGAGGGGGAGGCGTCAAAGTGGAATTAGGGTTTTTTTGTTTTCATGCATGAGTGATGAGAGAAGATGACGGAGGCAGTGGCTTTGCGTGAAGATGAGGGTATGTGGCGTTGAATTTAAGGTGGCTTACGTGAGTTTAATGTGATGACGGGTTGTCGATGCTTAGGTTTGGTCGATGTGGGACATAAGTGTTGCTAGCAGTTTTGGCGTGAGGCTTTGTGATATGTCTGGCTACTTTAGTGGAGGGCTGAGTGTTGCTTTCTATTTTGGCTACGTGAATGGCTGCTTAGGGTTTCATGCATGACGAGGGCCAGTATGAGGGCTGTTGTTGGTTGGTGTGGAGAGAGATAAGGAGAGAACAGCCTAGGTTTATGTATGTATCATCGTGAGTTGGTTTGAGCGTGAGGAGTGGCCTGTCGTGTGGCGTTTATGGCTGAGTATGGTCTTTATATTACTGCCGAGTGGAGTGAATGAAGATTAACCATTTTTTAGGGTCTTTATTTTGTTTTTCTTTGTGCGTGGCCTGTGAGTTGGCCGAGGTAAGAGAGAAGGGCAAGTGGCGTGATGAAGCCTAGGGTTGTTTATTGTGAGTGGGTTACTGTGGTTTTTTTTTTTATGTTTGCCGAGAGAGAGAGAGGGCTTAAGGAAGAGATAAGTGTTTTAGGGTTTCTTTTCTGTTTGTGTTTTATTGTTGTTGCCGTGAGTCTGAGCTAGGGAGATTGGAGAGAGACCTTAGGGTTAGATATTGTTTGTTTATATAGTGAGTGCATGTAGGGTTTTGCATGGATTATTTGAAAAGAAATAAATCAATTAATAAAGGAGGGATTTAATTTAGATATTTAGGGAAAGAATAATTATATTTTTGGTGGGAATTTCTTAAATTGGTTTGTGATTTATTTATTTTTGGAATTAGAATATTTTAATTTGTGTTAATTAGGCATGTAATTTCTTTAATTTGTGTAAGTATTTTTAATATTTTGGTAGGTTATTATTTAGATTTTATTTGTTTTATTTTAATTGGTATATGATTTAATTATTTAATTTGTTTTAGTTTAATTTCAATTTAATTAGTTATTTAATTTTGATTTAGTTATTTAATTTAATTTCAATTATTTAATTTAATTTGTGTTTAATTTAATTGGTATTTAATTTGTGTTGGATTTTAATTGGTTGATGACTTAATTAATATTTTATTTAATTTTAATATTTTATTTAGTTGGTATATCATTTAATTAATTTAATTTAGGTTATTTAATTTAATTTCAATTTAGTTATTTTAATTCCACTTTAATTCGTTTTAATTAAATTTGGTTTAATTTCAATTTAATTTGTGTATTTAATTTAAAATTTGTGACATGTGTTTTAAATGTTTTAATTATTTTAATTTGTGACATATATTAATTATTTCTTTGGATTGGGCTTGGATGAGATGGGCTTGGTTAAGTTTTAAAACGGAGGTCCAACAGCGAACCCGAAACTAAACACGTGAACTAAATCCAACAAAACGTCAATTCTTGACTCTTCCCTTCCGACGTCCGTTTTCCGCGATTTCCGCGACTTAAAAGATAGTGCCTCCAAATGAGGCTCATCATCGGGTTTCACATGCAAAAATGCAATGCCTACAGAAACATATTTTCCCTGAGCCAAAATCTCTCAAAGCTTTCAACCTCTCTTGAATACACCATTGAAAACTTCTTATCTTCTTGTCTTCTTCATTAATGGTGCGATTCAATCTTTGATAAACCTTCAACACAACCAAACCCAAAATTCTCAATCTTTCAGAGTTCTCTAAGAGGAAGTTTAGTAGTCGGAGTTCCAGCGTGCGTAAGGATACAATCTACTCAGAGACTTAAGAGATTTTGAAGAAAAAATCGTGGGTCGCGGGCTTGAGGAGTTGCCTTGAGTTTTTGCAGTATTGAGGTACTTGAGTCGGTGGAGTTGCCACCATAGGTCTTGAACATCGCTGTAAGTTTTTCTCTATATAGTGGATTGGGCTGGTAGTCAAGATACCCGTAGTGGTTTTTTTACTCGCACGACTTTTCCACTTCGTCACCAAATTTATTGTGTTGATTTTGTGTGATTATTTTATTTTCCGTAATTTATATTTTTCATTAAATTGATATTGTGGATTTTATTGTTAGTGGTTGACTTGAAATTTCTTGTTAGATTTCCATAGTAATAGTAATTAGGACTTGTCTTGATTATTGTGTAAAATTCCGTAGAGGGTCATAACCTAGGCCAATCACGTATTTTCAATTGGTATTAGAGCCTGAACTCGATCCTTGACCCATTAGCTATGGAACATAGTCAACGCTTAAATTATCTGCCATTTTTTAATAGCACATAATATTTTCATTGTAATGTTCGCATGAGAACATTCCTAAAATCCGTAGAAGAGAGGGTCAATATGCCAATAGAACATGGGTGGAAACCTCCAGTTGTTACAGTTGTTGGGGTCTCTTCCCCTAAAGATAAATTGACATGGACCAAGAAAGAATTTGATGCTAGCAATAGGAACAGCAAGCCAATTAATGCCATACATGGTGCTATTTATTCTGCTGAATTGAGGAGAATCTCAATGTGTGAGATAGTCAAGGTTGCTTGGGATATCCTGCAGAGTGTGCATGAGGGCACATTTTCTGTCAAAAATAATAGACTCCAAGATCTTGCTACTAGGTTTGAGGTCGCTAGAATGAAAGATGATGAGACCTTTGATGAGTTCTATGCTGAGATTAACGATATAGTTAACTCAAGCTTTAACCTAGGTGAGACTATTCCTACCAGTAGGATAGTTAGGAAAATCCTTAGATCTCTGTCTGATAAGTTCCTACTTAAAATCACCACCATCGAGGAAAACAATGACATCGATCAATATAATTTAGAAGACCTCGCAGGAAAACTGCAGGTTTATGAGCAGAAACTTCCTGGGTATCAAAAGTCCAAAACTATAGCGATGAAGATCGTGAAGGAAGTTGTTCATAGTTCATCTAGTGATGAGGATACCATCGCGGATCATGATTTGGCCTTGTTTGAATAAAAGTTTAGGAAATTTCTTAAGCTGAAAAAGAGTGGCCGTAGTAGTGACAAAGATAGGGAGGATAAGCCTAGAGAGAGTAGGCATAGTAGGAGATAGTCTAGAGAGGATAGAGATAGTAGATCCCATGGTATCCAGTGTCATAAATGTGAAAGATATAGGCACGTTAGATCTGAGTGTCCCACATACCTTAGGGCTAAAGGTATGAAAACCATGGCAGCCTCTATTGGTGATTCAGAATGTGATGATTCTCCTAATAATAAGGACAATTATATGGCTTTTACTGCTAGTGTGACTGATGAGAGAGAGATTATTGTTAATGATGTCGATTCAGAAGTCTGTCTCGATGAGTTTGTAGATGAAGAAAGTCTTCAAGTAGCTTATGTTGAACTGTTTAATGAGAGTTTAGCTATTAAGAAGACTAATATAGAGAATGAAAACATGAAATGTTTACAAATATTTATAGCTTAATTGATAGATATTAATTTTTTAATGCTCCTAGTGTTGTGATTTATGTCCTAGAACTTCATGTATTGTAAATGGAATTGATTATTGTAATAATAATAAATGCATTATTCATTTTATCAAATTTATTTGATTTATATCGCATATTGTCCAATTATCTTGTCTACCTTGATTACTATTGTACCTTTAGACTTAATATATGTTTGATGCATAAGAGGATTTAAGTCTAAAGTTAGTAATCTAAATAGTCCATTGAGAGCGAACAAGGAGGGTACTTTGTTTTTGGTTTATCTATAGCTGCGGTCTATTCTATACTTGTATGACGATCTTGATCCGTGATTGTTCATGTAGTGACATGGAAATGGAGGCACCTTGTATGATAAGATCATATAGGACTGGACTCGGATAAATACAAATTTCTTTTAATATTCGTTAACCGAATAAATTCATTTTATCTAATAGATGATCATATATGAATTCGATCTTAATCCTGAGTATACTACGAACTCCTGCATGACAGATTGTGTCCTTTGATTTACTATGATGAGGTTGGTGTTGCATTCCCAGCCAATAACTACGTATTTTGGGGATATGATTTGGTATGTAGCTGGGAACGTTTTACATAGATATGAAATTCACTCATTCTTACGAGAAGCAGATGAATATCTCTTTTAAGAGTTGATTCGGGACTTGAACAATTTGAGCGCTCAATTTTTCTATTACGAATAAAAAATATTTTATATTCATAATTTTTATGAATTAATTGTTCATTATAGAATTAACGGTGCTTAAGAGACAAAATATTTAGAGGGGTTTTAACGGACTTATGACGCGGCTCTATTTATGAGATATTCGTGAAGGGCTAATCCATACGTAATGACTATATCGATAGACACCGAAAATGTTCGATTTATTTAATCCATCTACGGTAACGGGAGTTCAACTTCGCGTTTTTAGTGAAATAACGTGAAGTTACTAAGTCGTAATATTTGATTAAAGAGTTTAATTAATATTTAGGAATTATTGGAGCTCGGAACCGTAGGTCCATTTGGTCCCCGTGCTAGCTCGATTAACTGTTTAACTAGATTATCTAATTATATGCTCACATTATATTTATTTATATATTATTAATAAGATTAATAATATTTATTATCACAAATAAAAACTATGTTAAATTAGTTTAACTTAATGTTTTCTAGAGTTCTTTGATTATGAGATAATCAAGTCTTGATTATGAGATAATCAAGTTAGTAATAATTATGAGATATTTACTACAACATAATTGAAGATAAATAAATCATTATTAATATATTGATTTTTATTTATCATTGGAGACAGCCATATGGCTTACCACGTCATCCAAGCAATTATGTCTATTAGGTGGCTTGGATACACCTAATAAATTTGTCATTAGCTAATGCATTTTATGCTTTGGTATGGCCTCCACATTCATGTGTTTGCCATTGAAAGAAAACATTGAATGCTTAATGATTTAGCTTAACATTTCTTATGCTTTGGTATGGCATTCACATTTTTGTGTTGGCCATTGTAACAAAGCATTAGATGCTTAATGATAAGGTTAGTTGGCTTATTTTAGAGAATATAATCTCTACCATTTCTCTCACTTCCTAAGGTTAACACTTTGCATTCATTCACACAATTGTTGTGAAAAAAATTTGAGAGCAAAGAGAGAAGAACTTCAAATATTCACAAGTGTTATGAGAGTATTTGAAATTCCAAAATGCCAAACACCATTGTGAAATCCTAAATCTCTAAATAGTTTAGAGGTTTAATCTTTGTAAGTGAAGCCCCACTTCGGTATGTTGGTTTCGAGTCATAGTTTGGAAGATCGAGTGGTTGATCCAAGTGTTGGACACCAAAGGATTGATCTTGGCAACTACAACAAAGGGAGAAGGCAAAGAAAATTTTGAAGATCCATACCGGACCCGGTGCCACCAAAAGCAACTTCCGTCCGCTAAGAAAAGTCGTTTTCTACAATTGGTATCAGAGCCAGGTTAACACAATTTATGTATGTATGTGAAACTTCATTCCGTTACGAGTCCGTAGAAAAAACGGGGACCAAAACAGACTCCAGAAGCTCCCGAACGGAGTAAATGAAGTTCTAGTGTTTTGACACCAGACCGATTTCATTCGAACGCCCGTCAAACGTAACTCAAACATTTTGCTACTGCCTGGAAAATGTTGGAACGCCTAGAAAACGTAACACAAACTTTTTCAGCCCAGACCTCGGCATATATATGTATTTTAAATTGTTTATTAACATGCCATATAGCCTAGGGTGTCATGCCCTAACATGTAAACATGCATGATATTCAAGCTATAAAATATGATTTTATGTAAATTTAAAAGTTAAATTAGAATATAAGATGCATGTAAACGAATTAATAAGATTAATTAGTTTAAAGGTTTAAAAATTACGAATTCAAGTTTAAGAACAAATGGACATTATGAGTACATTATTTTCCTTGGTATATCGGATGGAAACTCGAATATAAATTCCATAGCCACTTCCAAATGGATGGTAATTTGGTTTGCACTCGGGATACAATTCCACGTACATTTGGAGTAAATAACGTACTTTTATCTATTAAATGGTTTAATGACATATATTCCATTAGTTGAATTCTAAAATTTTAAAACCTATAAGTGAACTAATATTCTAATTATAAAATTAATTAGATCACTTAAGAAACTTGATTAAATTAGTTTAATTAAGTTAATGATTAATAGAGACTATTAAGTATTAGTGAATAAAATTTTAAGTGTTAAAATTGGTGAGATCACTAATAATCCACTAGTATTAATAAAGATATATTTTATCCGAGCATAATCTTAAAACATTTGAAACTAGTGAGATAGAAATCTTAAACTTCAAAATAGTGAGTGGGAGAGGGATATACCACAATATATCCCGCGATCTCCGTTGTTATCCAGAAATGTGAGATTCAATAGGCGCCTTGAGACGGCTTTGTTTTCGTTCCCCTACGGATGGTGTCCTTATTGGGTCAATATCAAGTTTGGATTCCAAAATGATAGAGACTCAAGATGTATTTGGTGATTTAACCCCCTACGGCTGCACTTCACTAGTTAAGTCCAATGATGGAATGGTTAAGTTGTTAATCAAAGCTTCCTTGATCAAAATAACGATAGTTGATTAATATAGGAATAAGAGTTATTTCAGATATATTAATCAATTGAGAATGTCTCAATCTATCATGCGAATATTTGACCTACCCTACGACGGCACTTATTTGTGGGATGATAGATAATCGTGGCATAGTAATTCTTTTAGGTTTCTAATTCATTATACATTGATCATGCATCATGTTTAATTTTATGCCTAAATGTTTGACAATTTCAATATGCGATGAATGAATAATTGAATGCGCATTTATTATTTTTCAGTCATGGAATCTGCAATAATCTCCATTATCAAACAACAAGAAAAATTAACTGGGATAATTGACATGAATGCTATCTTGGTTTATGAAAACCTTAAATTTGTCCTAATGGAGGAATGTCCTCCTGAGCCAGCACCTAATGCTGGCAGAGCTGTACGTAATGCCTATAATAATTGGATTAAAGATGATGAGAAAGCCCATAGCTATTTGATAGCATCCATGTCTGAGGTTCTTGCTGCACAGCATGAGCCTATGGCGACAGCATCAATGATTATGCAGTCATTACAGAACATGTTTGGGCAACCTTCAGACCGGCAATAACATGAGGCAATTGCCTATGTATTGACCGCTAGAATGAAGGAAGGCACATTAGTCCGAGACCATGTGTTAAGGATGATGGCTCATCTTAATATGGCTGAAATCCATAGTGCACGTATTAATGTGCAAAGCCAGGTGACAATGATCATGGAAACCCTTCCGAAGAGTTTCCTCCAGTTTAAGAGAAATTATTCTATAAACAGGTTGACTTTCACATTGACTGAACTGCTGAATGAGCTCACCAATTATAAGTCCGTTATGAACAGGCCTCGTAGGCCCAATACCAAGGCAAATGTTGCCGAATCTTCTAAATCTGCAAAGAAGAAGAAGAAAAGCAATTGGAAGGCAAAGGCAAAAACAATGAAAAAGAAGAACAATAAAAGCTCCAAAAGAACCAATGCCAAAGGAAAATGTTTCCATTGTGAACAACAAGGGCATTGGAACAGGAATTGTCCTAAATACCTTGAAGAGCTTAAAGAGAAGAAGAACTCAGGTAAATATGATTTACTTGTCATTGAGTCTCTTTTGATGGAGGATGATAAATCCATATGGATTGTTGATTCTGGTGCCACTAATCATGTTTGTTGTTCTTTGCAGCTACTTGACTCATGGAGGGACCTTACTGAAGGTAGCTTTACCATGAGAGTTGGGACAATGGATGCTGTTTTAGTAAGAGCAGTGAGAGTTTCAAATTTTAATTTTAATAAAAGTTATTTATATTTGAATGGTGTGCTATATATTCCTGGTTTTCACAGGAATTTGATTTCTGTAACAAAACTTATGGAATGTGGTTTTTCTATTTCGTTTAATAATAAGTCAGTTATTATTAGTAGAAATGGATTAAATATATGCACGAGAAACTTCGAAAATAATCTATATGTATTATGGTCGTTAATGCATGAATCACTGCTTAATATTGAAATGTTTAAGATTGAAAGATCTAAAACTAAACGGTAAAAGATTTCTCATGATGATACCTATTTATGGCACCTTAGACTTGGTCACATTAACCTTGACCGGATAGATAGACTAATTAAGAACAGAGTTTTAAATCAGTTAAAACTTGGTACTTTACCTATCTGCGAATCTTGTCTAGAAGGCAAAATGACCAAGAGACCTTTCACTGGAAAAAAGGGATAAGAGTCAAAAAAACTCTTGAGCTAATACATTCGGATGTTTGTGGACAGATAAATGTAAAAGCCCGAGGTGGTTTTGAATACTTCGTCACTTTTATTGATGATTATTCCAGATATGGGTATGTTTACCTAATGCAGCACAAGTCAGATACATTTGAAAAGTTCAAAGAGTATCGTGCTGAGGTTGAGAACCAATTAGGTAAAAGAATCAAAATTCTACGATCAAATCGTGGAGGAGAATACCTTGATAGAGATTTTGAGGAATCTTAGTTGAGCATGGAATTGTTTCACAGTACCTGGAACACTACAATAAAATGGTATTGCAGAAAGGAAAAATCGAACCCTACTAGACATGATAAGATCAATGTTTAGTTATAGCACTCTACCTAGTTCATTCTGGGGGTATGCATTGCAAACTGCAATGTATATCCTGAATGTAGTTCCTTCTAAGTCTGTTTCTAAGACTCTCTTAGAGTTGTGGAGTGGTCGTAAAGCTAGTTTGCGACATTTCCGCATATGTGGGTGTCCAGCACATGTGCTAAAGAATAAGACTACTAAGTTGGAACCACGTTCACAGGTGTTCCTATTTGTAGGCTATCCTAAGGAAACTATGGGTGGATTCTTTTATAATCCAGAAGATAATAAAGTATTTTTATCGACAAATGCTACATTTCTTGAGGAGGATTATATGAAAGAATTCAAACCTCGAAGTAAAGTGTTACTTGAGGCGTTACTTGCTGGTACGACCAGTAAACCATTGTCAAATATTGACAAAGTCATAACACATTTTACATCTGAAAGTCAGATGCAAGTTTATCAGGATACCATACCACCTAGGCGTAGTGGGAGGGTTGTAAGACAACCTGAATGCTATCTAGGAAACGGTGAGGTGCAAGTTGTTGCATCTTGTGATGGTATAGATGATCCATTAACATATCGTAGTGCAATAGATGATACTGATAAAGAAGAATGGCTCAAAGCCATGAACCTTGAGATGGAGTCCATGTACTCTAACTCAGTCTGGGATCTTGTAGACCAACCTAATGGAGTAAAACCCATAGGTTGCAAGTGGATCTACAAGAGAAAAAGAGAAATAGATGGAAAAGTACAGACTTTCAAGGCTAGGCTAGTGGCAAAAGGGTTATACCCAAAAGAGGGAGTTGACTATGAAGAAACTTTCTAACCAGTGGCCATGCTTAAATACATCAGGATTCTTCTTTCCATTGCCGCATATTATGACTATGAGATTTGGTAAATGGATGTCAAGACTTCATTCTTGAATGGTAATCTTGATGAGAGTATCTATATGGTACAACCAGAAGGGTTCATTACCCAAGGTCAAGAGAAAAAAGTTTGTAAGTTGCAAAGGTCCATTTATGGACTTAAGCAAGCATCTAGATATTGGAACATAAGGTTTGATACTATGATCAAGTCTTATAACTTTGAGCAGAACGTTGATGAGCCTTGTGTCTACAACCGCATCATTGATGGGAAGCTGGTTTCTTTGTGTTATACGTTGATGATATTTTACTCATTGGGAATGATGTAAATATATTATCGGACGTGAAAATCTGGCTAGCTAACCAATTCCAAATAAAAGATTTGGGAGAAGCAAGTTATGTACTTGGGATTCAGATCATTCAGGATCGCAAGAAACGACTATTAGCAATGACTCAAGCAACATATATCGACAAGATTCTTGTGCGATTTGGTATGCAGAATTCCAAGAAAGGTAATTTACCTTTCAGACATGGGATTCATTTATCAAAGGAACAATCTCCTAAGACACCTCAAGGAATTGAGGAGATGAGACATATACTATATGCTTCTGCAGTTGGAAGTCTTATGTATGCTATGTTATGCACGAGAACGGACTTTTGTTTTGCAGTGGGAGTAGTCAGTAGGTTTCATCCAACCCAGGATTAGATCATTGGGTAGCGGTGAAACATATTCTCATGTATCTTCGGAGAATGAGAAATTATATGCTTGTACATACAAGTCTGGATATGATTCTAAGAGGATATACTGACTCTGATTTTCAGACGGATGTCGATTCCAGGAAATCAACATCTGGATCAGTGTTCACCCTAGGTGGTGGGGCTATAGTATAGTGGAGCATTAAGTAATCTTGTATTGCTGACTCCACCATGGAGGCTGAATATGTAGCAGCTTGTGAAGCAGCTAAGGAAGCAGTCTGGCTCCGTAAGTTCTTGGCAGATCTGGAAGTTATTCCAGATATGGATAAACCACTCACACTTTATTGCGATAATAGTGGTGCAGTGGAGAACTCCAAAGAACCAAGAAGCCACAAGAGGGGTAAGCATATTGATAGGAAATATCAACTCAATAGGGAGATAATGTAGAGAGGAGATGTCGCTGTCATGCAGATTCCATTCGCAGACAACCTGGCTGATCCGTTTACAACGACCTTATCGGCTAAAGTTTTTGAAGGTCACCTAAATGGTTTAGGATTACATAACATGTCCCATTTGCTCTAGTCCAAGTGGGAGATTGTTGGGATTTATGTCGGGATTTATGTCATAGAGCTTCATGTATTGTAAATGGAATTGATTATTGTAATAATAATAAATGTATTATTCATTTTATCAAAGTTGTTTGATTTATATCGCATATTGTCCAATTATCTTGTCTACCTTGATTACTCTTGTACCTTTAGACTTAATGTATGTTTGATGCACAAGAGGATTTAAGTCTAAAGTTAGTAATTTAAATAGTCCATAGAGAGCGAATAAGGAGGGTACTTTGTTTGTTGTTTATCTATAGTTGCGGTCTATTCTATACTTGTATGACGATCTTGATCTGGGATCGTTCATGTAGTGACATGGGAATGGAGGCACCTTGTATGATAAGATCATATAGGATTGGACTCGGATAAATACGAATTTCTTTTAATATTCGTTAAGCAAATAAATTTATTTTTATCTAATAGATGATCATATATGGATTCGATCTTAATCCTGAATATACTACGAACTCCTGCATGACAGGTTATGTCCTTTGATTTACTATGGTGAGGTTGGTGTTGCATTCCCAGCCAATAACTATGTATTTTGGGGATATGGTTTGGTATGTAACTGGGAACGTTTTACATAGATATGAAATTCACTCATTCTTACGAGAAGTAGATGAATATCTCTTTTAAGAGTTGATTCGGGACTTGAACAATTTGAGCGCTCAATTTTTCTATTACGAATAAAAAGTATTTTATATTCATAATTGTTAATTGTTCATTATAGAATTAATGGTGCTTAAGAGACAATATTTAGAGCGGTTTTAACGGACTTATGACTCGGCTCTATTTATGAGATATTCGTGAAGGGCTAATCCATATGTAATGACTATATCGATGGACACCGAAAATGTTCGATTTATTTAATCCATCTACGGTAACGTGAGTTCAACTTCGAGTTTTTAGTGGAATAACGCGGAGTTACTAATTCGTAATATTTGATTAAAGAGTTTAATTAATATTTAGGAATTATTGGAGCTCGGAACCGTAGGTCCATTTGGTCCCCGTGCTAGCTCGATTAACTGTAGCAAACCTAATATAACTGGATTGTCTAATTATATGCTCACATTATATTTATTTATATGTTATTAATAAGATTAATAATATTTATTATCACAAATGAAAACTATGTTAAATTAGTTTAACTTAATGTTTTCTAGAATTCTTTGATTATGAGATAATCAAGTTAGTAATAATTATGAGATAATTACTACAACATAATTGAAGATAAATAAATCATTATTAATATTTTGATTTTTATTTACCATTGGAGACAAAACCATATGGCTTACCATGTCATCCAAGTAATTATGTCTATTAGGTGGCTTGGATACACCTAATAGATTTGTCATTAGCTAATGCATTTTATGCTTTGGTATGGCCACCACATTTATGTGTTTGCCATTGAAAGAAAGTATTGAATGCTTAATGACAAAGCCATTTTCTTTAGCTTAACATTTCTTATTCTTTGGTATGGCATTCATATTTTTGTGTTGGGCATTGCAAGAAAGCATTAGATGCTTAATGACAAGGTTAGTTGGCTTGTGTAAGAGAATATAATCTTTACCATTTCTCTCACTTCGTAAGGTTAACACTTTGCATTCATTCACACAATTGTTGTGAAAAACATTTGAGAGAAAAGAGAGAAAAACTTCAAATATTCACAAGTGTTGTAAGAGTATTTGAAATTCCAAAAGGCCAAACACCATTGTGACATCCTAAATCTCTAAATAGTTTAGAGGTTTAATCTTTGTGAGTGAAGCCCACACTTCGATTTGTTGGTTTCGAGTCATAATTCGGAAGATCGAGTGGTTGATCCAAGTGTTGGACACCAAATGATTGATCTTGGCAACTACAATAGAGGGAGAAGGCAAAGAAAATTTTGAAGATCCATACTGGACCCGGTGCCACCACAAGCAACTTCCGCCGCACTAAAGAAAGTCATTTCCTACACCTAGAACAGTTATGGTTTTGTTCAGCATGAGCTAGTATTGGGATATTTGTAATTTTCTTTTGCCTGAACAATGTGGTGTTGATTTATTATGATTTGCAAATAATTATGGAAGATTGGAGAATTATGGCTATTTTGTCAATCTTCTAGTCATTTTACTCTGATGCATAATCCACATTGTTGATTCCATTTTGATTAAAATTATGATATCTCTTATTAAAACAGGTTTGGCGAAAATGGTACTTATAAGACGCCACATGAATACTCTTGAAGCTACCAACTGCAACTTTAGGCATGCAGCTGGAATTCTTAAATTCCAAAAGATGATGGCTCACTTGCATTTTCTGTTGGATTTAGAATCCAACGTGACAACACCTGTGGCCCTATGAAAGTTGAAATACGCTGCCATCTCAAGATAGTCAGCTTTTTTACTGTAGTTTCAGGAGCACATTTGATCGGTGAAATCACACACGTTACCCAAGCGCACGTATCGCTCAAGTAGTATAAAAATATTGATCTCACGAGGACTTAATTCCTACTATTGTTATTAATTATTGATTCTATTTATTTACATGTATCTAGTTAAAAGGAGAAGAGATTGATTGTTGATTTGGTTGGTTGAAGTAGGATTTTCTAAATAAATAAATAAAAATAAAAGACACAGAAAATACTATGGAAAATACAAAAGACTCAAATATCTAGGGTTGTGACTCCACACAATATTATTCTAAAGATGAATCGATTCATCTATACATGTGTAATAAATTATATTACTAACCTGGAACACGAAGATATGCAAAAGCCTCTGTCGATGGTCAAATGCAAATATCCAGAATAATCCAATTAATCATATGTCTATATTAACCAAGTTATCTGAATTCATTAAGTTAAAGTTCCAATTATGGCTACCCCGCCCGACAGGTATATAACTATTTTGTTAGGAAATATGCCTAAGAGACATTTACCCCAAGGTGAGATCGTGATCTACTAATTCTAAGGTTGAAATCTAAAATCAATTTTCCAAGTTAATTTTAAGTTTATCACATCAATCTTATTGGTGATCAGGCAACAAAAAGCATTAAGACTAAAACTCAGTAAACAAGTCTAATGTATCAACCAATATATTAGAAAATCAATTATTAAACTCGTGAATATTGTGTTTCATCACTTCCCTAGAATAAAAATAAAATAATGGGGTTAGGGGATCCACCTTTAATATTTTAAACCTATGAATCTCACTTTATTATAATATATAAATTTTCAATTTTAACAAATTAAGTCAAACCGGCCATAAGGCGGGTGTTATTATTTGTCCATAAACCAGTCATATAGACGGTAATCATTTATTACATAAAGACCGACCATATAGGCGGTGTCACAGTATTTCAAATAAATAAAATCAGCCATTAAGGCGATATAAACTTTTAATTGATATTATTAATTTTTATATTATAAATTAAGTGAGATTGACCTAGATTATCGTATTAAAGGTTCCACTCTTCCCCCAGCGGAAATTAACTACAAAACATAACAAAAATAAAAACACACACAAATTATTATTATAACTAGAAATAAAAATACATAATTTAAATTACAAAAACTAAAACAAACAAGCTACAATCCTTAGATCCTTAATAGAACTTAAGAAAGTATGAAATTTACAAATTAAATATCTTGGTATTTATAGGCAAAGAAAAGACTTCCACCAATTTCTCCACCATACACTTCACAAACACTCCACAAAACACTCATAACACAATTACAGATGTTTTATCAATTTCAGTCATGAAAACTTCAGAATTCAAGATTATTATGACGTCAAAATTGTAGATCTTTGAGTTTTCTTTAATCTAAAACTTGAATTACCTCAATCTGATATCGAAGTAAAAAATTACGTCCAAAATACGAAAATTACGCAAAGCTAAAATTTCCAAAATTGTATATCGTTAGAACGTCATTTCAAGTTTACAACCTCCAAAATCCAAATGTCAAGTCCATTTTTTGCCTTATTTGTTCCAAATTTTTCCTGATTGATTTCATTGAGTCCCGATTTTATTTTATTTGTAAAATAAATAAAAACACATCAAAACATTCATAAAAGTAGAGAAACCATACAAAATATTAGGTAAAATGGGTGGTAAATATTGATATATTTTCCACTCATCAATATTCATGAAAATAATCACGCTGATGTTTTAAAATTGATTTTTTTTTTAGAAAATATTTGAAGCTTTTGTTGCATGACTTACTGTGTTTTGCCAACATCTCTACATCATTTGAATATGTGAACTAGATATTTGCATGAAAAACTAAGAAAGATTCCAAACGTAGATATATGGAGCTAAATATAAAAGGTTTTGAAATTTAGATAGGATTCAAGCACTTCATATTAAATTTCAAAATAATCTCAGTTTTTTCCTATCATTTAGGATGGGAAGTGAAAAGGTGATGGTTTTGATATTAGTTTCTTCATGTGATAAGAGAAAGAATTAAAAAAAAATGGAAGAAAAGGATTTGAATATGCTTTTTCAAGAATGAATCCCAAAGTCCTATTTTGAAATTTTTAAACTTATCTTGTGAGTATTATTTGATAAATTATTTGAAATACATTGCCTATAATGAATTGGACATGTGTTCGACGATTTCTAATAATTTTGGATTACAAAATATGTCGTTCTTGTAAACATAATTTATTTTGGTTGTAGCAGTTAGTCCTTTTAAGAATTTCAGTATTGATGTGGAACAATGAGAATGTCTTAAATATGTGCATAACTGGTCTTTGCTTTAATATGAATGATTATGACCCTAGGAACCACAAGAACTATAGCCACCAAAACTGGAATAACCAGAACGAGCACTAATCTCCCTCAAGAAATAACAATAGTTAGTTCAAATGCTACAACTGTAACAAATCAGGGCACCTTGCCCGGAACTATCGGTTAAAGAGTTCTGCTCCAAAGGCGAACCTTACCGAAGACTAACTTGTTACTATGATTTTTGAAATCAACATGCTTGATGGATCCGAGAGATGGTGGGTAGGCACTGTCATTTTCCGTCATGTCTACTGTGATTATGCTATGTTCGAGTTATATGTACAAGCTGTAAATAAGATAATATGATGAGTGGTTTCTCAAACCACTATAGCGACTGGAACTGGTGATGTGAAATTTAAATGTTATGAAATATGAAAGGTTTGAGAATCTAAAACTTTGGGTATAACATTAATAGAAACATAAATTTTATGATTTATATGAACATATTTTTTCTTTGAAATTTTTTTCCTTTAATATTTAGAAATAGTATGGGCTCGATCTCCAATGATAAATAGAAAATAGTGGGGGTTCTGCCTCTAATATTTTACTCATGTTTTTAAAGTGAATGAAATTGACAAATATAAGTTTGAAAACAACATAAGAAATGTTTTGTTTATTGATATGTCTGTTTTTTCAATATACATGTTAATTCTGTTTAAGTTGATGTTGTATTCTAAATTTTTAATGAAAAACTTAGAAGAAACTAGTATAATTCTCGAAATTAAATTACCAGGTCAGAAAAAAGAATAAATTTACATGTATTCCTTATGATTCTAGTGTAAAGTTGTTCAAAAACATTGGTGACAGTGTTAGATAATCTGAGTATGTGAACAACATTGGTAACTGATGTTATGTTATGATTACACTATACCTGACATTGCATATGTCGTAGGATTACTATGTAGATTTATTAGTAGACATGGTATGAGCATTAACATGCTATTAAGAGGGTTATAAGGTACCTGAAAATGACCATGAACCTAGAATTACATTATCAAAGGTTTTCCGCTGTCCTTGAAGGACATAGCGATGTTAATTGAAATATCCTTTCAGATGATTTCAAGGCTATCAACAGATATATTTCATCGAGCCTGAGATGATAGCCCTAGCAACAGCTAGTGAAGAAACAACTTGATTAATAAGCTTGCTATTAGATACCCCTTTATGGGAGAGACTGATACCAGTTGTCTTGATCTATTGTGATAGTACCGCGACTATTATAAATATTTAAAACTGTTATTATAACAGTAAAAGACTGAAGATACACAGTATAGTTAGAGAATACCTCTCTTTTGGAGCTGTAAGAATGGATCATATACAGACTGATGATAACTTAGCCGATCCTTTGATAAAAGGACTAGCAAGAGAGTAGGTATCCAATACCTAAGAATGAGACTATTCTCATTAGACAGTCACTTATGATGGTAGCCCAACCTAATAAATCAAAGATCTCAAGAAATAGGTTCAATGGGTAATAACAAGTAATGAAGTGATGATGAATCATGCTATTATTTTATTTGTGAGTTTTATTATGAGAGCATGATATCCTGAAGGGATAGAAGGATGAGTTATTTAACTCTTAATGTGTTCTATACTCTATGTAGAGTGGAGTACCTAGCTACATGATTACTCTTGATAGACACACCTATGTGAATGTAAAAGTGTGGCCGCTTCTTAGGAAATTTTAGGCAAAAATTTCTAGAGCATTCACTATACCGGGATATACGAGCACGACTATAATGTTCGAGCTTTTGACTATACCTTGAAAGGTTTTTGTGTGTGACGTTGTCAGATATAGAGTTCAAAACTATGAGTTACTCTAGTATAATTTGAATCGCCAATACTATGTAAAGGTTCAAGTCGAAAAACACCTTTATTTATGCACGACCTTATTTTATATTGGTCGATGAATATGTTTTATTAAAAATTCAAGTGGGGGATTGTTGTAAATGTGAATTTTTTTTTTTTTTTTAAAAAAAATGTTTTAAAATTTAGAAGAGTTACAAAAGTTATTATGGAGAAAGTTGAAAAAAATCAAATTATTATGTTTTGTCTTTCTTACAAAAATCCACCATTAAATAGGTGTTAATATATTAGGGGAGTTACAAAATTTGATTTGTATGAAAAAATTAAGTTATGTTAACTAAAATATTTCTCATTAATATTAAAATGAGTTTTTATCTTAACTTAATTATAAAATAATGTCAACGTCTATGACATTAAAAAAGGAAAAAGAGAAGAACGTTTGAAATTTAATTGGTAATTTAAAGTTGTTAACCTTTCCCTTTTTTAATAAAGTTGAAAGTATTTCCACCGTTTCCTGGCTCACTAACCGAATTGGAGATTGTCGGATTTCAAAATCTGGAATGCCTATCTTCAATTGGTGAAAACCTCACTTCACTAGAATTTCTCAGTCTTTTTAATTGCCTGAAGCTCAAATACTTTCCAGAAAAAGGCGTTCCTACTTCACTTTTGAAACTACATATCTGGGGTTGTCCATTGTTAGAAGAAAAGTGCAAAAAGGACGGGGGACAATATTGGTCCTTAATAACCCGCATCCCTTGTTTCGAAATAAAGACTTTATGGGCACTTATGTCCGCACTGCCAATTGAGGTGGATTGAATCGTTTCTATGTAAAAGCAGCTTCAGGGTTTTTGTTTTTTCCCTTCTTCCATTGTAATAACATTAATTTCTTCTTCTGTGTAATGGAAATCTCGCAGCTGAAAACTTCATCTTCATTTTCTTTTTATTTTTTGTTGCGTGGCTTTGTGCCCTTTTCTTGTCTTCCCTCTCATTTCAATCACACTTTGCATCAAACTAAAAGCACATGGAGATATATATTTCACGTTTTTTTTCCTTGAAACAGTTCATATGCAGTTAATTGGTTGTTGAGTTGATTTTGAGTTCTCGTTTGGATCTATACCAGTTTACTTTTGCATTCTTCAAAATATTGTCAATGCTCTGGAATTTACTGATTGTATGAAGAGAAAAATAAAAGACGAGCTACCTGGCTCTTTTATTGAATCGATTTTCCACCCATTATACTTAATATTTTTTTTCAAATATTGTTAGATCTTTGTTTTGCCATATTTAGTTTTTCTGAATATTATTTTTGTTTTGCCTTACTTTGAATCCAATGGTGATAATGACTGATGGATAATTCCTTTCGTCTCTGCAAACAAAAAGAAGCTATACCTAACTTTAATTCTTGGAAAAAAAATCAGATGCTGTTACAAAAGTTGGCTTGGGCTATTTAAATTCTTGCTTGCTTGACATTCACAAATAACAATAACAAATAAGACTTGTTCAATTTCTGAAGATTCTTTTCTTCTTGATTTGGGTGGGATTTGAGATTGTAGTGGTGTCTACTTGTTGCTCAAGTTATCAGTGGTGGCGTTTGTTTTCTTTTTTTAACTTTTGTGGCAAAATTGCTTGATTTCTAAGAAAATAAACATTCTCTAGCATGCATTACTCTTCACAAACCATACTTGTCCATTAGAATTACAGCAATCCCATTCCTGCAGATTTTTTCTTCTTCACATTCCACAATTTCTTCTGTTTCTATCTAAAAGCTAAAAAAAAAAATGTCAATCATTGGAGAGGCGATTCTGTCGGCGTCAGTAGAGATGCTGGTCAAGAAGTTGGCTTCCGAAGGTCTTGAACTGTTTGCACGCCACGGGAAAATCCATGCTGATCTCATGAAGTGGAAGAGACTTCTGGTGAAGATTAAGGCAGTTCTTGTTGATGCTGGGGAGAAGCAGACGAATGACGAGTCAGTGAAGTTATGGCTTGAAGATCTTCAGAACTTAGCTTATGATGTTGAAGACCTTTTGGATGAGTTTGAAACTGAGGCTTTGCGGAGGAAGTTGCTGCTTGAAGAACCATGTTCTTATCAACCCAGTTCGAGTAAGTTTCGTAAGCTCATTTCCACTTGCTGCACCGGTTGCACTCCTCAATCAATTAAGTTCGACTCCTCAATAAAGTCCAAAATAAAGGAGATCAATATAAGATTTGAAGAGATTGTAACACAGAAAGACCAATTGGACTTGAAGGAAAATTCTGGCAGGAAATCTAGAAAAGGACGACAAAGATTACCCACAGTCCATTTGGTGAATGAAGCCAAAGTATATGGCAGGGAAAAAGAAAAGAATGAAATTGTTGAATGGTTGCTGAGGGGTGATTTAAGAAGTGATGATGGATTCTCTGTCATTTCTATTATCGCAATGGGCGGGATGGGAAAGACAACTCTTGCTCAGCTTGTCTATAATGATGAACGAGTACAACATCATTTTGATCTAAAAGCATGGATTTGTGTCTCCGATGCCTTTGATGTTATCAAGCTCACAAAAGCAGTTCTAAAGTTCAATGCCACTGATGATCAGCCTGTCAACGAAAATGATGAGCTGGGTTTGCTTCAACAGAAGCTGAAGAAGCAACTGTCTCGAAAGAAATTTATGCTCGTTCTAGATGATGTTTGGAATCAAAATTACAACGATTGGATTAGCCTGAGCCTTCCATTTGAAGCTGGCGCACCAGGAAGTAAGATTGTTGTCACAACTCGCAATCAACGGGTTGCTGAAATCATGGGGACTGTTCAATATTTTCCCTTGAAAGAGTTGACAGAAGAAGATTGCTTGCGAGTGTTCACTCAACACTGCTTGGGGACAAGAGATTTCAGCATGCATCAATCTTTGAAGGATGTGGGCGAGAAGATAGTGATCAAATGCAACGGATTGCCCTTGGCGGCAAAAACTCTTGCAGGCCTTCTTCGCGGAAAAAACGACCCGGATGACTGGAAAAGTGTGCTCAATAGCAAGATATGGGGTTTACCGGAGGAGAACTGTGACATATTACCAGCTCTTAGGGTGAGCTATCATTATCTTTCTCCAAAATTGAAACTGTGCTTTGCATACTGCTCCTTGTTCCCAAAGGATTGTGAATTTCATGAAGATGAAATAATTTTATTGTGGATGGCTGAAGGTTTATTGTATCATGAAGATACTGAGGAGAGAATGCAAGATTTAGGCCACGTCTTTTTTCAGGAGCTGCATTCAAGGTCATTCTTTCAACAATCAAGCAGTGATACATCCCAATTTGAGATGCATGATCTCATCAATGATCTTGCTCAATGGGCTGCAGGGGAAACATACTTCAGAATGGAGGACACAATAGAAGGTAACAAGCAACAAAAAATTTCAAGAAATCTTCGTCATTTATCATACAATCTTGGAAAGTTCGATGGTGATAAAAGGTTTGAGGCCTTTTATGAGGTCAAACATTTGAGAACCTTTCTGCCAGTAGGTTTTTCAGATGTCGAGTGGGGTTATTTGGCTCGTAGCACCCTTGATATGTTGTTGAAACAACGACGGTTAAGGGTGTTATCTTTGAGTGGGTATCAAATCAACGAGATCCCAAACTCAATTGCTGACTTGAAACATTTACGGTTTCTTAACCTATCCGATACCAGAATTGAAACCTTGCCTGAATTGGTAAACACACTTTACAATTTACACACACTTATAGTGAAATGCTGTTATCGGCTTAAGAAGTTGTGTGCGGATATGGGAAACCTAATCAAGTTGCATCATCTTAACAATTCTCTTGTACCTTTATTGGAGCAAATGCCATTGAGAATTGGTAAATTGACTTGTCTCAAAACATTGTGTAGTTTTGTTGTGGGAAAAGAGACTGGTTCTGGTTTACAAGAGTTGAAGTCCTTGGTGCATCTTCAGGGATCACTCAAAATTTCGAGGTTGGAGAATGTAAAATATGCTGGTGATGCGAGTGAGGGTCAGTTAAACGGCAAGGCGAATCTTAAAGCTTTATTGCTAGAATGGTGTCGTGTAAGCACTAAATGGGAGTCAGGAATTGAAACACGAGTGCTTGAAATGTTAAAACCTCATCAAAATCTGAAGGAGCTCACCATCGAAGGCTATGGTGGTACGAAATTTCCAACTTGGTTGGGAGATTCTTCACTGTCAAATTTGGAGCTCCTAAGATTTCATAATTGTGACATGTGTACTTCTCTGCCATCAGTCGGGCAACCACCCTCTCTAAAGTACCTTGAGATAAGTGGAATGGCTAGAGTGAAAACTGTTGGTCCAGAGTTTTATGGAAGCGGCTTCTCAGTGCCTTTTCAATCACTGGAGACTCTTTCTTTTAAGGATATGCTAGAATGGCAAGATTGGATTTCTTATGAAACAGGTCAAGATAGCTTTCCTAAATTGCGAGAGCTTTCTCTTAAAAATTGTTCTAAACTGCAAGGAGCATTGCCAGGACGTCTTCCTTCATTGGAGAGGCTGGTCGTTCAACAGTGTGAAGAATTTCTGGTCTCAATTCCAAGTCATTCTGCTCTTAGGGAACTAAAAATTGACGGATGTAAGAAGGTGGTGTGCCGAAACCCAATCAACCTCAGCTCTCTGAATTCTATTGTTTTTTCAGATGAGTCCAGTGAAGTGATTCCAGCTTGGCTTTTTGAGCAAGGGCTACCAAAATTAGAAAAATTGAGAATTACAGATATGAGAAAGCTAACCTATTTATGGCAGAATGGAAGTCGGTTACTGCAAGACATTAGCTCCATTAATCGGCTTGAGATTATAAGCTGTTCCCAACTTCTTTCCTTGGTGGCAGAGGAAGAACATGATCAACAACAGCTGTGCAGACTTCAATATTTTGAATTAAGGAGTTGCCAAGGACTTCTGAAGCTACCACAAGCACTGTTCAGCATCCGTTCACTTTTTGAGATACACATCGCATACTGCAATTCACTTGTTTCCATTCCAGAGGCTGCTCTGCCTTCCCAGTTGACAACAATTGTAATTGATAATTGCAATCCACTGGAATCCTTACCTGAGGCATGGATGCTCGATAGCAATGCATCTTTTAAAAGTCTGGATATTTCCCAGTGCAATTCTTTGACATATATTGCCAGAGTCCAGCTACCACGGAGTCTTGAGCATTTGGCGGTCTCCTCTTGGGAGAATTTAAGGACTTTGACAGGGGAACAGGACATCCGTAGCTGCAGCAGAAGGTGCACCTCTCTTATTGATTACTTGTGGATTGACTATTGTCCATCTCTCACGCACAATCTCACCTCTCTTGTGATTAATGGAAATAATATTTGCGAGATAATTCTTGAGAGAGGATTGAACATATTCTCCACTCTCAGACGACTCGACATCATTGGAGAATGTCCAAATATAGGCATCTGATCGGCCACGCATCGTAATGCGTGATTCTTTCTTGCGTCACGACGCGAGACCGTGTTGACTGGTCCACGCGGCTTGACTTTGACTGTTGACGCGTATTTCATCGGTCCAATAGAATTGCAACACATGGCACGCGGTAAGATCGGTCTAATGACATCTTGACACGTGGCAGAAGGTGATTCACCGATGATTCGGTCCATTCACAAGGTAACACGTGTCACGTGGAGTGTCGCACCATAGGATTGTGACACGTGTCCCGGCACATGTTAACATAATATGTTCTGATGTTGACACGTGGCACGATGCATGTTAGCAGATACGGCGCACGATAGCATCAGCGTATTTTAGCGGATCACTCAGATTATGACACGTGTCACCGTCGCATGTTAGCAGAATGCGGCGCAAGTTAGAAGTCGCGACACGGGCAGCGTGTCGCGATGCGTAAAATTATCAAAATGCCCTTTTACGTCATTTTTCACAGTTTTGGCCCCAAATTCTTTCCAATGCTTCCCAAACTTTATTTATCTACATAATATCAATAAAATAGATCAAAACGTTCACAAAACTCAAGAAACTATACAAAATATTAGATCAAATGAGTGGAAAATAGTGATATAATTATCACTCATCACACCCTCAAACCTAACATTTTGCTAGTCCTTGAGCAAAACACAAAATAAAATAAAATTAAACTAAGCCACTTTCGTAGGGAACACGGTTGCATTTAGCGTATGCAACAAGCCTTTAAACCCCTAGGTGTCCCTAGTGGACGAGTTGTGGTCTCGTGAGGGGTTTACAGCAATGATACCCACAAATATTTTATAAAAGTAAAAAGGTAGTAAAACTAATGCACACAAAAGCAAAAAGACAAGAGAAAATAGAACAAAGAAGTTAGTGACTAATTAGGTGAAACTTCTACTCCAAGTTACTAGTTGTTTTGTTTCTTTCTAAATTACCGAATAAGTAAATTCTCTGATTATTTTTACCATTCTCCATATACACAGCCAACAAAATATTAATCAACTCATTTTTGCCCACAACAGTCACCAGTGCAGTTGATAAGAGAGTAATATTTTTGTCCTAAAGTTCTATCAGATTTCACACCTTTTTATAGCAATAGAATAATTTTTCTGATTTTTCTGATTTTTTTCTTTGATTTTTTTATTTATTTATATACAATATCTTCCGTCTATGTAACGAGCTTTGGGTCAGTGACTCCCAAACCAGTTGGCTTTAGGGCACTTGGTGTTAAGACACCCATACATACTTAATTACTCAGATTTCAGATATATATATATTTATTTGGGCAACATCTTCGATCCATGTAGCGAGCTTTGGGTTAGTAACTCCCAAACTAGTTGGCTTTAGGGCACTAGGTGTTAAAACACCCTTACAGACTTAGTAACTCGGATCTCAGAGATTTTTTTTTTTAATTACCATACTCCATTGCCATTTATAGATGTTTCCTCCAATTAAATTAAAGCACTGAATATTACAAACTTTTCAATTACAGCTCATGTCCGTATGTTACAATGTATGTTGATCATACCTGTCAACTAAACATATGAAGATCCATTTTAGTCAGTTTTATGGAGAATTCACAAATTAAATAATTCAAAAGGAAATAAAAAAATTAACTTGTTCCGAAATAGGTTTGAGATACGTCTCAGAAGTGGAAACTTCTTACACAACTATCTCTCACCAATATCACCCAATTAATCAAATTATAAACACAAAAACATAAAATATTTTTTTGATTTTTGTAAATTTTTTTGTATTTTTTGAAAAATCTTAGACACAATACTATTAACTAATCCCCTCCCCCAAAACTAAATGAGACATTGTCCCCATTGTCTTAAACAGTAGAAGAAGAGTTTAGAAGATAGTACCTGATTAGCTGAAATTCTATGAAAAATTACCGATTAAGATATATGTCCAATTTACACATCTTATCACGATCTGACCAGTTAAACTTGGAAAGAATGGGGTCGATTATTGGTTTGAATGCTAAGATTTGGTCAATTAATTCATCGGCCTTTGTTACAGTCAGAAAAATATCTTGTACTGATTTCGTGACGAACTCATGTCTTTTGGCTTCCGTAAGAAATGTGAACAGAAAATCGAAAAAATGAGCAATATTGAGTAACCCAATGGGCTTCCGATGAATGTTCAAGTGCGCCCATGATGCCACTGTGAATATTTCTTCAAATGTTCCGAGCCAACCTGGTAAAGTGACCGGTGCAAACACACGCGTATAACGCAAACGCACGTATCGTTCAAGTAGTATAAAAATATCGATCCCACGAAGACTTAATTCCTACTGTTGTTATTAATTATTGAATCTATTTATTTACAGGTATATAATTATAGGGAGAAGGGAATTGATTGCTTTTGGTTGGTTGAATGTGGATTTGCTAAATAAAATAAAAACAGACTCAAAAGAAAATACTAAGGAAAATAAATAAAAGAATCAAAAGATCTAGGGTCGTGACTCCACACAATATTATCCTAAGGATGAATTGACTCTCTTATTTATGTGTAATAAATTAATTTGCTAACCTGGAACATGATGATATGTAAAAGCCTCTTCCGATGGTCAGACGCAAATACCCAGTATAACCCAATTGAACTATATTCCTATATCAACCAAATTACCTGGATTCATTAAGACCAAGTTCCAATTATGGCTACCCACGCCCGACAGGTATATTCCTATCCTGTAAGGAAATCTATTAAATGGTTATCTATCCTCAAGGAAGATCGTGAGCTATTGAATCTAAGGCTGAAACCTAAAATCCCTATGTCTAGTTCATTTTAGATTTACCATATCAGTCTTATTGGTGATTAGACAACAAGAAGCATTAAGCTTAAGACTCAATAAACAAACTAAAGAATTTCCCATAAAAAGAAAATCAATTATTAAGTGTGGATATTGTGTTTCATCACTTCCCTAGAATAAAAATAAAATGATGGGGTTGGAGGATCTACATTTAATATTTCTTATCTAGGAATCTCACTTATTATAATATATAAATTATTTTCTGTTCTGCTTTCTCAGGAATTAATAATGTTAAACATTTAAAACCAGCCATATAGGCGGTAATCCATTTAGTCCAACTACACCAGCCATATAGGCGGTAATTATCTGTCACATAAAGACCAGCCATATAGGCGGTAAGGTAATTTATATTTAAACCAGCCATATAGGCGGTAATAAAGTCTGCCATTAATTAATCCGGTTAAATTATAATTTAAATATTATAATTAAGTGAGATTAACCTAGATAATTATATTAAATGTTTCACCTTTTACCCCAGCGGTAAAATTAACTACAAAACATAAAAGTAAATAAATAAAATGCTGTATTAAAAACTAAAAATGAAAATACATAATGTGAGTTCCATTTTTATTGGCATGTGTCCGTAACAAAATAAGTTCAATTGAGTTGTAATGAGTCTTGAAGATCTCGGAGCAATTGACAAGTATTTGGCAACATGAGATAGAGATTTCAGAGCGATGTTTACTCTTTTACATATTCCAGAAGATTTAGAGCTCCAATTGACATGAGGTCAGTTGCATTGGAAAGTAGACTCGAAGACGATCGCGTACATATAAAGAACTCATGATTTGGACAAGGGACGAGAAAGTTACAAGCGTTTTAAGTTGCCCCTGAAAACCAGTCCGCGTTCCGCGTTCGAGTTGCGTTCGTCATTTCGTTCGAACGGTTTCGAGGCAGAAACTTTGCGTTTGAGTTGCGTTTGAAGTGCGTTCGAACGTCCCTGCGTAAGTAGGTTTTCTTAGACATGTTTTAAAGCCAAAATAAGACTAGGAAACCCTTTTCCTTTGCCCTACCTATATAAACAAACATTAAGCCACATTCCCCAATAGTTGAAGCATATTTCCCTTGAGCCAAAACCTCTCAAAGCTTTCAACTCTCTTTGATTCCACCATTGAAGACTTCTTATCTTCTTGTCTTCTTCATTGATGGTGTGAATATTTCTTTGACAAACGTTCAACACAACTTAACCCAAATTCCCTAAGCCTTTAGAGTTCTTTAGGAGGAAGTTTGGTAGTCGGAGTTCCGGCGTCATTGGTGATATAATCTACTCAGAGACTTCAGAGGTTCTGAAGAAAACCGTGGGTCGCGGGCTTGAGGAGTTCCTTGAGTTCTTGCAGTATTGAGGTACTTGAGTCGGTGGAGTTGCCACCATAGGTCTTGACCATCGCTGTAAGTTTTTCTCTATATAGTGGATTCGGGTGGTAGCCTATACCCGGAGTGGTTTTTTACTCGGAAGAGTTTTCCACTTCGTCACCAAAATTATTGTGTTGATTTTGTGTGGTTTGATTTAATTTGCTGCTTTAATTTATTATTATTATTGTTAGTTCCATTTTTATTGGCAATGTCCGTAACAAAACAAGTTCAATTGAGTTGTAATGAGTCTTGAAGATCTCGGAGCAATTGGACAAGTATTTGGCAACATGAGATAGAGATTTCAGAGCGATGTTTACTCTTTTGCATATTTCAGAAGATTTAGAGCTCAAATTGACATGAGGTCAGTTGCATTGGAAAGTAGACTCGAAGACGATCGCGTACATATAAAGAACTCATGATTTGGACAAGAGACGAGAAAGTTACAAGCGTTTTAAGTTGCCCCTGAAAACCAGTCCGCGTTCCGCGTTCGAGTTGCGTTCGTCATTTCGTTCGAACGGTTTCGAGGCAGAAACTTTGCGTTTGAGTTGCGTTTGAAGTGCGTTCGAACGTCCCTGCGTAAGTAGGTTTTCTTAGACACGTTTTAAAGCTAAAATAAGACTAGGAAACCCTTTTCCTTTGCCCTACATATATAAACAAACATTAAGCCACATTCCCCAATGGTTGAAACATATTTCTTTTGAGCCAAAACCTCTCAACAGCTTTCAACTCTTTTGATTTCACCTTGAAGACTCTTTGAATCTCCTGTCTTCTATTTGTTTGGTGAAATCCAATCTTTGTTAAACCTTCAACACAACCTAACCCAAAATCCCTAATCCTTTAGAGTTCTTTAGGAGGAGTTTTGGTAGTCGGAGTTCCGGCGTCAATTGGTGATATAATCTACTCAGAGACTTCAGAGGTTCTGAAGAAAACCGTGGGTCGCGGGCTTGAGGAGTTGCCTTGAGTTCTTGCAGTATTGAGGTACTTGAGTCGGTGGAGTTGCCACCATAGGTCTTGACCATCGCTGTAAGTTTTTCTCTATATAGTGGATTCGGGTGGTAGCCTATACCCGGAGTGGTTTTTTACTCGGAAGAGTTTTCCACTTCGTCACCAAAATCATTGTGTTGATTTTTATGTGGTTTGATTTATTTTGCTGCTTTATTCCTGTCACAGTTTTAATATTTGCAGCATAATTTATTTAATTATTATTGTGGTTGCCTGTCAATTTGCCTGTTGCAATTCCATAGTAGCAGTAACAGGACTTGTCCTGCTTATTGTTTATAATTCCGCATAGGGCCAGAACCGTTTTTTAAAATCGAATTTTCAATTGGTATCAGAGCCTGAACTCGATCCTTGACCCATTAACTATGGAAATAAGCCAACCTTTAAATTGTCCCCCATTCCTTGATGATAATACCATCACAAATAGTGATTTGGCCTTGTTTGAAAATAAGTTTAGGAAATTCCTTAAACTTAAGAAAAGTGGCCATATCAGTAATAGGAATAGGAAGGATATGCCTAGAGAGAGTAGGCATAGCAGGAGTGAGTCTAGAGAGGACATGGGTAGTGGACCCTGTGGTGTCCAATGCCATGAATGTGAAGGATATGGGCACGTTAGATCCGAGTGTCCCACATATCTCAGGACTAAAGGCAAGAAAGCCAAGGCAACATCCGTTAGTGATTCTGAAGGTGATGATTCTCTTAAAGGTAATTATATGGCCTTTCCTGCTAGTGTGACCAGTGAGAGGAACGGGTATGTTAGAGATTCTGGTTCAGAATCCTCTCACAGTGAGTCAGTTGATGAGGATAGTCTTCAGGTAGCTTATGCTAAACTTTTTAAAGAGAGTTTAGCTATTAAGAAGACTAATATAGAGGTCAATAAAAGGCTGAAAGCTGTAGAGCTAGAAAAGAAAGAAGCTAAAACTAAATTTGAGCAAAGCCTTTTGATGGTTGATGACCTAGAGGAGAGGAACAGAGGCCTAGTTAATAGTGTCCAAATTTTAGAGACCGAACTTGAAGATGCTAGAACCCAATTGTCCGCATTTTCTAGTGGAAATAAAAAGGTGGACCGTATGTTAGGAATTATTTCTAAGCCTAACTGTGATAAGGCTTCTTCTTCCAAAGCTGTGCCTGTAGCAGCTAAACGTGACTTAGGTAAACAACCTGTTGTGTGTAGTCATGTTTCTCTTCCTGTTGTTCCTCGTCCTGTTTCCCAACCTCAATCTAGAGGTGTTGTGAGAAAACCTCACTCTCGTCCGAGGTTTGTGCCTGTTTGCCATCACTGTGGCAAGGTAGGACACATTAGGCCTAAGTGCTTCATGTTGCACAAGCAAAAGAGAAGGCCTAAGAGTGTGTCTCATAGATTTGATTCGTCAAATCTAATGTCTCAAGTTTTTGCACTAACCAAACAAGCTCAATTCTTGAGTGAGAAACTTGCTTTGTTGTCTGGGAACTCTCATGTGGAAGAGGTTCCTAGAAAGGTTTGGGTGAGGAAGCAAGATGAATTCCCATCTTCTTCTGCATGTCCTGATGGATATGATGAGAGTGCACTTCGGTGTAACTCTGCTTAAAAGATGCATTTTTATTTTCCCATTGCATGTGTGTGCGTGTGTTTTATGTTTTTGCACGTTTATTTTGTTTTCACAGCATATGGGTGTGTGTGTATCTTGTTTTTTGTTTTATGTCCCTTGGTATATAGGATGGAAACCCGGACATAAATTTCATAGCCGATTCCGAATGGACGGTTGTATGATCTGCACTCGGGATACAACTCCACGTACCATTGGATGTTTTACAAGCCTGTTTGTGTCTTTATTTTTATTTGTTAAAAAAAATATATATATATAGAAAATGAAAAAGACAAAAATTATTTTATTTTTCGGCTTGTTAGAGCATGAAAAGCTTATGCATGTGATCCTGGTATGTAGGATATATGATTATGCATGTATGATATGCTTTTATTTTTCTTGATGCTCTATATACATGAATGTGTGTGATAAAAACCTTTGGTATATCTTGTGCTTGCACTTTCACATACACATTTTTATTTTATCAAGGTTTGGTCGCATGTATGAGTTTTTGGAATAGCAATCTAATTTCTATCCTATCTCGTTTGCTCAATAGTGTGACCTTTGACTAGTTGACCTTGCTATCCCCTTTTTGCAAAAGTAAAAAGAAATATATTTACAAAAAAAAAATGAGACTCAAGTGCAAAAGAGCCAAAATGGCCAAATTTAAAAGATAAGGGCAAAAACCCTTCACTCGAAAGAGTTATTATATATGAGCTCATGATATTTATGGGGTAAATAATATAGCATGGAACCAATGTTGCTTATTTTCAGGTCCTAGTGGTGCTGGGTTTGAACACCTATTTTTTGGACTTGGTTTGTTTAGAGATGGATTTCTTTAGCTGTGTCCAGCTCATAAAATAAGATCTTAAGCCTTGATTTGTTGTGCACTTTATTTTTCACGCAAGTGCTTTATATGCTTTTGTGTTTATGTCATATGCATGACTGTTGTATTTAGCCTCTTTTAAAATCATGCATATTGTTTCATGTCATAAACAGCTGAATACTGACTGGGTTTCATTGTGTCAGCTTTAAATGCTGTTTCAGTCAGTTTTTGACAGGATTTTTATTTATCTCAGTATGTGCCTGTGTGTGCTTCATGTTATTGCATACCAATTTGTTTATTCATTCTTGTGCACTCTTTCTGAGTTTTGGTTTACTTCCCGTATGTTATTTTGCTAACTATTTGTGCCTGTTAGTGAGGGGGAGTAATTCATATTTGTTTATGCTCTTGCATTTGTTGTCTCCTGTTCTCCTGTTATTTTTCCTGTTTCTTTTACCCTTTGTCATTTCGTGACAAAAAGGGGGAGAGTAATATATTAAGGGGGAGAGCCTTAATATATAGGAGGGAGCCGTAGAATATCCTTTAGATATCTCCGTTTTAAGGGGAGTTAAGATTAAGGGGGAGAGGGATTTCTACTTGTACATGCATGAGATTTTTACCTGCTTTATGGTTTACTTGATTATCCCAATGCTTTTCACGGTATATTGTTGTTTGTGGATGTTTCAGGTAGCAGGTATGTTGCTGCGGTGGCATTATTTTCCAGACTACTTTGTTAGGTGGTAGATCGAGTCCATTTGTAATAAGTCACTGTTTTGATGGTTGACAGTTGACTATTTGCTTTTTGGGTCTATTACCGTAGTCTTTGTAATAGGTAGTGTTTTGTCACGGAATGCCAAAGGGGGAGATTGTTAGTTCCATTTTTATTGGCAATGTCCGTAACAAAACAAGTTCAATTGAGTTGTAATGAGTCTTGAAGATCTCGGAGCAATTGGACAAGTATTTGGCAACATGAGATAGAGATTTCAGAGCGATGTTTACTCTTTTGCATATTTCAGAAGATTTAGAGCTCAAATTGACATGAGGTCAGTTGCATTGGAAAGTAGACTCGAAGACGATCGCGTACATATAAAGAACTCATGATTTGGACAAGAGACGAGAAAGTTACAAGCGTTTTAAGTTGCCCCTGAAAACCAGTCCGCGTTCCGCGTTCGAGTTGCGTTCGTCATTTCGTTCGAACGGTTTCGAGGCAGAAACTTTGCGTTTGAGTTGCGTTTGAAGTGCGTTCGAACGTCCCTGCGTAAGTAGGTTTTCTTAGACACGTTTTAAAGCTAAAATAAGACTAGGAAACCCTTTTCCTTTGCCCTACTATATAAACAAACATTAAGCCACATTCCCCAATGGTTGAAACATATTTCTTTTGAGCCAAAACCTCTCAACAGCTTTCAACTCTTTTGATTTCACCTTGAAGACTCTTTGAATCTCCTGTCTTCTATTTGTTTGGTGAAATCCAATCTTTGTTAAACCTTCAACACAACCTAACCCAAAATCCCTAATCCTTTAGAGTTCTTTAGGAGGAGTTTTGGTAGTCGGAGTTCCGGCGTCAATTGGTGATATAATCTACTCAGAGACTTCAGAGGTTCTGAAGAAAACCGTGGGTCGCGGGCTTGAGGAGTTGCCTTGAGTTCTTGCAGTATTGAGGTACTTGAGTCGGTGGAGTTGCCACCATAGGTCTTGACCATCGCTGTAAGTTTTTCTCTATATAGTGGATTCGGGTGGTAGCCTATACCCGGAGTGGTTTTTTACTCGGAAGAGTTTTCCACTTCGTCACCAAAATCATTGTGTTGATTTTTATGTGGTTTGATTTATTTTGCTGCTTTATTCCTGTCACAGTTTTAATATTTGCAGCATAATTTATTTAATTATTATTGTGGTTGCCTGTCAATTTGCCTGTTGCAATTCCATAGTAGCAGTAACAGGACTTGTCCTGCTTATTGTTTATAATTCCGCATAGGGCCAGAACCGTTTTTTAAAATCGAATTTTCAATTATTTTTATATTTGCAGCATATTTTAATTGTTGGATATTGTGGTTGCCTGTTTTTCATCCATAGTAGCAGTAACAGGACTTGTCCTGCTTATTGTTTGTAATTCCGCATAGGGTCAGAACCTTTGTTTAAAATCAAATTTTCAATTGGTATCAGAGCCTTAACTCGATCCTTGACCCATTAACTATGGAAAGAAGCCAACCTTTAAATTGTCCCCCATTCCTTGATGATGATAACATCACGAATAGTGATTTGGCATTGTTTGAAAATAAGTTTAGGAAATTCCTTAAACTCTTAAGAAGAGTGGCCATAACAGTAATAGGAATAGGAAGGATATGCCTAGAGAGAGTAGGCATAGCAGGAGTGAGTCTAGAGAGGACATGGGTTGTAGACCCCGTGGTGTCCAGTGCCATGAATGTGAAGGATATGATCACGCTAGATCCGAGTGTCCTACATATCTCAGGGCTAAAGGCAAGAAAGCCATGGAAGCATCTCTTAGTGATTCTGAAGGTGATGATTCTCCTAAAGGCAATTATATGGCTTTTCCTGCTAGTGTGACCGGTGAGAGGAACGAGTATGTTAGAGATTCTGGTTCAGAATCCTCTCACAGTGAGTCAGTTGATGAGGATAGTCTTCAGGTAGCTTATGCTAAACTTTTTAAAGAGAGTTTAGCTATTAAGAAGACTAATATAGAGGTCAATAAAAGGCTGAAAGCTGTAGAGCTAGAAAAGAATGAAGCCCAAGCTAAATTTGAGCAAAGCCTTTTGATGGTTGATGACCTAGAGGAGAGGAACAGAGGCCTAGTTAATAGAGTCCAAATATTAGAGACCGAACTTGAAAATGCTAGAACCCAATTGTCCGTATTTTCTAGTGGAAATAAAAAGGTGGACCGTATGTTAGGTATTATTTCTGAGCCTAACTGTAATAAGGCTTCTTCTTCTAAAGCTGTGCCTGTAGCAGCTAAATGTGACTCAGGTAAGAAACCTGTTGTGTGTAGTCATGTTTCTCCTCATGTTATTCATCGTCCTGTTTCCCAACCTCAATCTAGAGGTGTTGTGGGTAAACCTCACTCTCATCCGAGGTTTGTGCCTGTGTGCCACCACTGTGGCAAGGCTGGACATATTAGGCCTAAGTGCTACATGTTGCATAAACTTAAGAGAAGGCCTAAGAGTGTGTCTCATAGATTTGATTCGTCAAATCTAATGTCTCAAGTTTCTGCACTAACCAAACAACCTCAATTCTTGAGTGAGAAACTTGCTTTGTTGTCTGAGAACTCTCATGGTAAAGAGGTTCCTAGAAAGGTTTGGGTGAGGAAGCAAGATGAATTCCCATCTTCTTCTGCGTGTCCTGATGGACATGATGAGAGTGCACTTCGGTGTAACTCCGCTTAAAAGATGCATTTTTATTTTCCCATTGCATGTGTGTGCGTGTGTTTTATGTTTTTGCACGTTTATTTTATTTTCACAGCATATGGGTGTGTGTGTCTTGTTTTTGTTATATGTCCCTTGGTATATAGGATGGAAACCCGGACATAAATTTCATAGCCGATTCCGAATGGACGGTCGTATGATCTGCACTCGGGATACAACTCCACGTACCATTGGATGTTTTACAAGCCTGTTTGTGTCTTTATTTTTATTTGTTAAAATCTGAAATTTCAAAAAAAATAGAAAATGAAAAAGACAAAAAAAAAATTTGGCTTGTTAGAGCATGAAAAGCTTATACATGTGATCCTGGCTTGTAGGATATATGATTATGCATGTATGATATGCTTTATTTTTCTTGATGCTCTATATGCATGAGTGTGTGTGATAAAAACCTTTGGTATATCTTGTACTTGCACCTCACATACACGTTTTATTTTATCAAGGCTTGATCGCATGTATGAGTTTTTGGAATGGTAATCTAATCTCTTTCATACTTTGTTCATTTAAATAGTGTGACCTTTGACTAGATGACCTTGCTATCCCCTTGTAAAAGCAAAAAGAAATAAATAAAAAAATTTATTATTAAATGAGACTCAAGTGCAAAAGAGCCAATGTGGCCAAATTCAAAAGATAAAGGCAAAAACCCTTCACTCGAAAGAGTTATTAAATATGAGCTCATGATATTTCTGGGGTAAATAATATAGCATGCAACCAATGTTGCTTATTTTAAGGTCCTAGTAGTGCTGGGTTTGAACACCTATTTTATGGACTTGGTTTGTTTAGAGATGGATTTCTTTGGCTGTGTCCAGCTCATAAAATAAGATTTTAAGCCTTGATTCGTTATGCACTTTATTTTTCCACGCAAGTGCTTTATATGCTTTGGTGTTTATGTCATATGCATGACTGTTGTATTTAGCCTCTTTTAAAATCATGCATATTGTTTCATGTCATAAACAGCTGAATACTGACTGGGTATCATTGTCTCAGCTTGAAATGCTGTTTCAGTCAGTTTTTGACAGGATATTTTGTTTATCTCATTGTGTGCGTGTATATGCTTCATATCTTTGCATATCATTTATTTTGCATATCATTGAGTGTTCTCTTCCCATTTGCTTATTTTTTTACTAACTGTATGTGCCTGTTAGTGAGAGGGAGTAATTCCTGTTTGTTTATGCTCTTGCATGTGTTGTCTCATGTTCTCCTGTTATTTTTCCTGTTTCCTTTACCCTTTGTCATTTCGTGACAAAAAGGGGGAGAGTGATATATTAAGGGGGAGAGCCTTAATATATTGGACGGAGCCGTAGAATATCCTTTAGATATCTCCATGTTTAAGGGGAGTTAAGATTAAAGGGGAGAGGGATTTCTACTTGTACATGCATGAGATTTTTATCTGTTTTATGTTTTACTTGATTATCCCAATGCTTTTCACGGTATATTATTATTTGTGGATGTTTCAGGTAAGCATGTTTATTGTTGCGGTGGCATTATTTTCAAGACTACTTTGTTAGGTGTTAGATCGAGTCGATTTGTAATAAGTCTCTGTTTTGATGGTTGACAGTTGGCTTTGTTATTTTTTGATCTATTACTGTAGTCTTTGTATTAGGTAGTGTTTTGTCACGGAATGCCAAAGGGGGAGATTGTGAGTTCCATTTTTATTGGCATGTGTCCGTAACAAAATAAGTTCAATTGAGTTGTAATGAGTCTTGAAGATCTCGGAGCAATTGACAAGTATTTGGCAACATGAGATAGAGATTTCAGAGCGATGTTTACTCTTTTACATATTCCAGAAGATTTAGAGCTCCAATTGACATGCGGTCAGTTGCATTGGAAAGTAGACTCGAAGACGATCGCGTACATATAAAGAACTCATGATTTGGACAAGGGACGAGAAAGTTACAAGCGTTTTAAGTTGCCCCTGAAAACCAGTCCGCGTTCCGCGTTCGAGTTGCGTTCGTCATTGCGTTCGAACGGTTTCGAGGCAGAAACTTTGTGTTTGAGTTGCGTTTGAAGTGCGTTCGAACGTCCCTGCGTAAGTAGGTTTTCTTAGACATGTTTTAAAGCCAAAATAAGACTAGGAAACCCTTTTCCTTTGCCCTACCTATATAAACAAACATTAAGCCACATTCCCCAATAGTTGAAGCATATTTCCCTTGAGCCAAAACCTCTCAAAGCTTTCAACTCTCTTTGATTCCACCATTGAAGACTTCTTATCTTCTTGTCTTCTTCATTGATGGTGTGAATGTTTCTTTGACAAACCTTCAACACAACTTAACCCAAATTCCCTAAGCCTTTAGAGTTCTTTAGGAGGAAGTTTGGTAGTCGGAGTTCCGGCGTCATTGGTGATATAATCTACTCAGAGACTTCAGAGGTTCTGAAGAAAACCGTGGGTCGCGAGCTTGAGGAGTTCCTTGAGTTCTTGCAGTATTGAGGTACTTGAGTCGGTGGAGTTGCCACCATAGGTCTTGACCATCGCTGTAAGTTTTTCTCTATATAGTGGATTCGGGTGGTAGCCTATACCCGGAGTGGTTTTTTACTCGGAAGAGTTTTCCACTTCGTCACCAAAATTATTGTGTTGATTTTGTGTGGTTTGATTTAATTTGCTGCTTTAATTTATTATTATTATTTTTATATTTGCAGCATATTTTAATTGTTGGATATTGTGGTTGCCTGTTTTTCATCCATAGTAGCAGTAACAGGACTTGTCCTGCTTATTGTTTGTAATTCCGCATAGGGTCAGAACCTTTGTTTAAAATCAAATTTTCACATAATTTTATTATTATAAATAATTTATAAAAATAGATGCTTCCTATAAAATCAAGGAAAAGCTCCCAAGGAAAGCACGAGGAATGAAGTGGTGGAGGAGCTCAATTTATAGGTAGATTCAGCCTCGGGCATCACGCCGCCAACCTGCTTAGCGTCGCAATGCCAACATAGTAAATTCGGTCCATGCGCTTTGACCTCGCGGACTGTCGGCGCAATGATGTCTTGCCACGTGTCGCGCTATGATTCGTCGATGATGCGGTCTAATAGATAGGCAACACGTGGCGCGTTGTGAGTGGCTGGAAATTCGGTCCAATAAGAGCTCGACACGTGGCAGCCTGTGATTCGCCAAAAATTCGGTCCAATAAGGAAGTGACACGTGGCACGCGGTTTGAGTTGGTCCAATGAGATGATGACACGTGGTAGCTGGCGCATGTTAGCAGAAGACATGTGGCACACGACGCATGTTAGTAGACGGCGCACGTTAGCAAACCACCCAGATTTCGACATGTGTGCACGGCGCATGTTAGCAGACGATGCACGATAGATGTCGCGACGCGAACTCCTTGGCGGCGCGACGCTATCTTTTTCCAAAAATGCCATTTTTGTCCCTTTTTATCTATTTTGACCTCAAATTGCCTCCAATGCTTTTCAAACTTTATTTATCTGTAAAAAAGCACAAAACACATCAAAACTTTCACAAAACCCGAGAAACTATACAAAATATTAGGTTAAATGAGTGTGAAATAGTGATATAATTACCACTCATCATAAAGCAATAAAAGAATCAGCAGTATTGACCATTTCAAGGAGTTGTTCAGACATCCCCAATACAATGCGTTCATCTCCATTTATTTTTCCGATTAAGTGTTCGTCCGCCAAAGTTTTTGGAATAATTCCCAAAGCGTGACTGCCACCATCCTGAACGGCTTTTGAAATACTTCCCATCAATCCAAGATTGCCACAACCATATACTAGATGCATATTTCGTTCTGCTATGACTCTCCCCAATTCCTTTGCAGCCTCAATGAACTTTGGTTTATTACCAGAGTTGGATCCACAGAAAACATAATTCGCTTGACTCGCTGCTGTGAAGTTGCTTCCATTTTCTCTCTCTTATTTGGATGTATATCTGGATGTGTCGAAGAGAGAAATGTATAGCTGAATTTATATAACCTGAAAATGGGTGAGTAATAGTAGCACTAGTACTTGCCAAATGAAAATTATTAGATGAAGTTAAAATAAATCGTGAAAAGTCAAAAATTTTAGATCTTATCGGCGAAAATAAAGGAAATAAAAACAGAAAAGTAAATCAAAGTAATTATTAAGGCAACGGAATTGTGTACGTAATACGTCACTAGCTCAGTATAAATTCATAAGAATGCGTCTCAAGAATTTATTCTTTACTCAGCCATCACTAATTACTTAAATCTCATCTTTGTGATTGCCAAACACCATTCCTTTTGTCTTAAAATGCCCCGTTTGTGATTTTCCCTACAAAAATAACACACAAAACTAAAAACTCTACAACATGTATACACAAAATATAAAAATAGACATTAAAATAAATTGCATGGGTTGTCTCACTGCTAGCGCTAAATTTTTCTTCTTCAGCTAGACGTGACTGAAATCCATCTGTTATAGAGGTCTTAGCGTGATTTTGGATGTCCGATTAAAGACAATCCCATGAGCATTGCTTTTCAAGGGTCTCTTCCAACGGTAAAGTGACAAAAATAATTTTGTCTCATTCAGTGCTTGTGCTGCCTTTTTAAACTTTGTCGCTCCAGCAGTTTCTGAAAAGAAATCAGGAGGTCTCGTATAGTGCTTGACTTGGAATGGAAGTTCCATTCTGTCAAGCTTTTGGGCGATATGTTTAATTTGTACTCCCCAAAACAATGATGTTTCTCTTGAATGCTTAAATTCTTCCATTTCATCTGTCATTTGCTCCTCCATTTGCTCTGCTTCTTCCTCCATATTTTCTTCACAGATGTATTTTAAAATTTCCTTGTTCAACTCTTCATCTGTCATCTGTGAAATGCATGCATTATAATTGTCAACCTGAGGATAGAAAGATGTGTCTGATTTTAGGTCTTCATCCTCTGAGGTTGATGTGATTGGCTCAAATAGATCTTCTCCAAACATTTGTGCAATGAATGCTCCAAAATCTTTAACTGGAGGATGTAAAGATGTCTCTGTCTTTAAGCTTTTATCCTCTGTGTTTGGTATGGGTAGTTCTTCTTCAAACATCATTGCAATACATGCTCCAAGATCTTCATTTTGAGGATACAAAATTTCATCTTCAATTGTTGATGCAGTTGGTACAAATAACTCAGCTTCTTCATACTCATCAGAGTCTAAATAATAAAAATCAAACAGAGACTTTGCTGGTTTGGGCTCTGATAAGTGCATGAAAATGTACTTTGAAACATCACTTATATAGGTTTATTGTTAAGTATTTAGTTACATATTTTATATTTTATCACATAATTTCGATTGTTATATTAATTTAGAAATATTTATTATTATACTAATTTAGTGATTTTTATTTGCAGGAATATTAACATATGGATCCTGGGACAATTGCAAGTGTTTAGGGATGCATAGGACGCATACAGGTGCCGAGAACGCGAAGAGCAGTAGTTGAACTGGCGCCGCAGCTCCACAGATTAGGGCCACGGTGCCCTTGAAGTGAAGAGTGGCGCCATGGCGCCACTCCCCATACAAAAACCAGTGAATTGGGCGCCATGGCACCATGAAGACAACTGGCGCCGCGACGCCAGTTTTCTACTATAATGCCCAGCGCCGCGGCGCCCATGCAGCCAGTACAAAACTCCCGAGAGTTTGGCGATGCAGCGCCACTCAACCAGCGCTGCGGCATACAGAATCACGCGTCCAGGTCTCAGTTTTTAGGGTTTTTCTGAAATCCTAATGACACCCAGACACTACTATAAATATAACAGTTCGTCCAGACTCAAGGGGGAGGCTAGTTACACAAATACAAAGGAGAAATCAGAGCCGTGCAGATTCCCAGGACCAGAACCAATGCTTCATCCAATGATTTCCCATTCTATCTCTGTTGTTTCTTCATCTAGCATGCGGAACTAATCTCCTAAGTAAAGCTAAGGGCGAACTCTTGTACCCAACTCTTGTATTCTTGTTATTTGATTCATGGATGATCTTATTTGATTAATATAATTGTTATTCTATTCATCTCTTTATTCTTTGATTATTTGAGAACTATATTTTATTAGTTTACATATAGATTCAGTCATGCTTTTTCTATGTGTTGTTGGTAAAATTGGTTTGATAGATTAAGGTTGTTTTGCGAGTTAATCTTCTGCTACAGTATTGCTTGAGGGTATATTATCGTCGTTAGATAGGTTGTAACGATAACCTTGTGAGTTGTGAACGTAGAGAAGGTTGAATGACAATTACTTTAGAACTTAAACTGGTGTAGAATTAAATATCTTCCAATTGTGGATTTGGGACGTGAAATCCTCAATTGCGTAATTAAATGAATCAATAACGAAATATAAGTAATAGGTACAAGAGGGGACCCTGATACTTTGCTCTTTCTCACCATTGTTAAAATCTTTTAAGCTTTTTGAAATCTTTAATTTTCCATTGCAAATTTAATCTTTTCTTTAATAAAGTTATTGCTAAACGTTTTTGTTTAAGTAAATCAGTTTTTGTAACCATATCTCTGTGGAATCGACACCCCAACTGTACTGCGATAACCGCGAGTCATATTTGGGCGTAATCAGGCCCATGAACTGATACCTCAGATTCCTGATTCTGCTCAGCCTCCTCCTCTACTAAAATGTCATCATGAAATGCTTGGTACTGGAAGGCTTCATCAGTATCATCTGAAAATGCTCCTTGAGGTATGTAGCTCTAATTTTCTGTTAATTGTCTCGTTTATTCTGTCAGTCTCTGAATGGATGCTGATTGTCTCTGAATACTTTCGAATTGATTTTGGATTGATTCAAGCATTATATCCAACTTTTCATCTTGTTTTGTGAACCAATATTTGAGAATGTCAATCATCTGATCTTCCTCTGATGGTTTAGGTTCTTGATAAAGATCAAAGGTGGATGATGGATAAGATGGAAAGTATGATGGTTCTTCGTACCTTGAATGATTTCAATAATTCTGCTACTCTGAAAGGTATATACATTGATCGCTCAGGTGGTTACCATCACATATTACACATCTCCTCATTTCGTTCTGTTGAGCAAATGTAGAATTGATTGGTTCTGACATCCAGTGATAATTGTTTGGTTGGACAACAGGCCTCAGAAAACCGGACTGTTGCTCTCTGAATTGGGGTATATATTCTTCTAGTAAAGCTTGTAGTCTTTCAATATCCCAATAGTGTTCCATTGTTCAACCACCTAAAATAAAATTAAGAAATAAAAATTATAGATAAAAATAAATAAAATTAGATACAAGTAAATTAGATAGCTTCAAAATTAATAACTCAAGAAAAATAAGTCTCCAGTAACGGTGCCAAAAATATGACCGGTGCTTTCACATGTGTATAACGCAAACACACGTATCATTCAAGTAGTATAAAAATATCGATCCCACGAGGACTCAATTCCTACTGTTGTTAGTAATTATTGAATCTATTTATTTACAAGTATCTAATTATAAGGGGAAGAGAATGATTGCTTTTGGTTGGTTGAATGTGGATTTGATAAATAAAATAATTAAAGACACAAAAAAAATACTAAGGAAAATAACAAAAGACTCAAATATCTAGGGTCGTAATTCCACACAATATTAATCTAAAGATGAATTGATTCTCTTATTTATGTGTAATAAATCAGTTTGCTAACCTGGAACACGATGATATGCAAAAGCCTCTTCCGATGGTCATATACAAATACCCAGTATAACCCAATTGAACCATATTCCTATGTCAACCAAATTACCTGGATTCATTAAGATCAAGTTCAATTATGGCTGCCCCCGCCCGACAGGTTTATTCCTATCCTGTAAGAAAATCTATTAAAGGGTTATATATCCTCAAGGAAGATAGTGAGCTATTGAATCTAAGGTTGAAATCTAAAATCCCTTTTCCAAGTTCATTTACATCAATCCTATTGGTGATCAGACAACAAGAATCATTAAGCTTAAGACTCAATAAACAAACTAAAGAATTACTCGATAAATAATTAAATCAATTATCAAGCCTAGTAATATTGTGTTCATCACTTCCCTAGAATAAAAATAAAATGCCGGGGGTTGGGGATTCACCTTTACTATTTCTAATTTAGAAATCTCCCTTATTATAATATAGAATTTATCAGTGATATTACCAACCAGCCATATAAGCGGTATCCTCATTAAGTCAGATTTTAATTAAGTCCAACCGGCCATAAAGACGGTGTTATTATTTATCTATAAACCAGCCATATACGCGGTAATTATCTGTCACCTAAAGACTAGTCATATAGGCGGTGTCACATTATGTCAAATAAATAAAACCAGCCATTAAGGCGGTAAACCTTTTAGTTTGAATTATAATTTCTATATTATAATTAAGGGAGATTAATCTAAATTAAAATAATAAAAGCTTCGCCATTCCCCAGCGGAAAATTAACTACAAAGCATAAAAGTAAGTAAATAAAATGATGTAATAAAAATTAAAAAATAAAAATACATAATTTAAATATTATTAATAATTTACAAAATAGATGCTTTCTATGAAATCAGGGAAAAAATCCCAAGGAAAGCACGAGAGAAATGAGCTGCAAATGGCCTCAATTTATAGGCATCTGATCGGCCACGCATCGCAACGCGTGATTCTTTCTTGCATCGCGACGCGAGACTATGTTGACTGGTCCACGCGGATTGATTTTGACTGTTGATGCGGATTTCTTCGGTCCAATAGAATTCCAACACATTGCACGCAGTAAGATCGGAACAATGACATCTTGACACGTGGTAGAAGGTCATTTGTCGATGATTCAGTCCATTCAGAAGGTAACACATGTCACACGGAGTGTCAGCACCATAGGATTGTGACACGTGTCTCGGCACATGTTAGCATGATCTGTTTTGATGTTGACATATGGCACGCGCACGTTAGCAGATACGGTGCACTTTAGCATCAGCGTATTTTAACGGACCACTCAGATTATGACACGTGTCACCGATGCAGGTTAGCAGAATGCGACGTACGTTAGACGTCATGACGCGGGCAGCACGTCGCGATGCGCAAAATTACCAAAATGCCCTTTTACGTCATTTTTCACTGTTTTGGCCGCAAATTCCTTCCAATGCTTCCCAAACTTTATTTATCTGTAAAATATCAATAAAATACATCAAAATATTCAAAAAACTCAAGAAACTATACAAAATATTAGGTCAAATGAGTGGGAAATAGTGATATAATTACCACTCATCACACCCCAAAACCTAACATTTTGCTAGTCCTCGAGCAAAACATAAAATAAAATAACATAAAAATAAAATTAAACTAAGCCACTTTCGTAGGGAACACGATTTCATTTAGCGTATGCAACAAGCCTTTAAACTCATAGGTGTCCCTAGTGGACGAGTTGTAGTCTCGTGAGGGTTTACAGCAATGATACCCACAAATATTTTACAAAAGTAAAAATGTAGTAAAACTAATGCACATAAAAACAAAAAGACAAGAGAAAAGAGGATAAAGAAGTTAGTGACTAATCAGGTGAAACTTCTACTCGAAGTTACTAGTTGTTTTGTTTCTTTCTAAATTACTGAATAAGTAAATTCTCCGATTATTTTTACCATTCTCCATTTACAGCCAACAAAATATTAATCAACTCATTTTTGCCCACAACAGTCACAAGTGCAGTTGATAAGAGAATAATATTTTTGTCCTAAACTTCTATCAGATTTCACACCTTTTTGTAGTAATGGAATAATTTTTCTGATCTTTTCTTTGATTTTTTTTTTATTTATATACAATATCTTCCGTCTATGTAATGAGCTTTGGGTCAATGACTCCCATACCAGTTGGCTTTAGGGCACTAGGTGATAAGACACCCATACGGACTTAATTACTCAGACTTCAGATATATATATATTTATTTGGGCAACATCTTCGATCCATGTAGCGAGCTTTGGGTTAGTGACTCCCAAACCAGTTGGCTTTATGGCACTAGGTGTTAAAACACTCTTACAGACTTAGTAACTCGAATCTTAGAGGGGTTTTTTTTTTTAATACTCCATTGCCATTTATAGATGCTTCCTCCAATTAAACTAGAGCACTAAATATTACAAACTTTTCAATTACAACTCATGTCCGTATGTTACCATGTATGTTGATAATACCTGTCAACTAAGCATATGAAGATCCATTTTAGTCAGTTTTATGGAGAATTCACAAATTAAATAATTCAAAAAGAAATAAATAAAAATTAACTCGTTCCGAAATAGGTTTGAGATATGTCTCAAAAGTGGAAACTTCTTACACAACTATCTCTCACCAATTTCACCCAATTAATCAAATTATAAACACAAAAACATAAAATATATTTTTGATTTTTGATTTTTGTAAAATTTTTCAATTTTTTTGTAATTTTTGAAAATTTTTGGACACAATACTATTAACTAATCCCCTCTCCCAAACCTAAATGAGACATTATCCCCAATGTCTTAAACAGTAGAAGAAGAGTTTAGAAGATAGTATCTGATTAGCTGAAATTCTATGAAAAATTATCGATTAAGATCTATGTCCAATTTACACTTCTTATCACGATCTGACCAATTCAACTTGGAAAGAATGGGGTCGATTATTGGTTCGAATGCTAAGATTTGGTCAATTAATTTCTCGGCCTTTGTTGCAGTTAGGAAAACATCTTGTACTGATTTTGTGACGAACTCATGTCTTTTGGCTTCCATAAGAAATACGAATAGAAAATCGAAAAAATGAGCAATGTTGAGTAACCCAATGGGCTTCCGATGAATGTTCAAGTGCGCCCATGATGCCACTGTGAATATTTCTTCAAACATTCCGAGCCCACCTGGTAAAGCAATAAAAGCATCAGCAGTAGTGACCATTTCAAGGAGTTGTTTAGACATCCCCGAGACAATGCGTTCATCTCCATTTGTCTTTCCGATTAAGTGTTCGTCCGCCAAAGTTTTTGGAATAATTCCCAATACGTGACTGCCACCATCCTGAACGGCTTTTGAAATGCTTTCCATCAATCCAAGATTGCCACCACCATATACTAGATGCATATTTCGTTCTGCTATGACTCTCCCCAATTCCTTTGCAGCCTCAATGAACTCTGGTTTATTACCAGAGTTGGATCCATAGAAAACACAAATTCGCTTGACTCGCTACTGTGAAGTTGCTTCCATTTTCTCTCTCTTATTTGGATGTATATCTGGATGTGTCGAAGAGAGAAATGTAGAGCTGAATTTATATAACCTGAAAATGGGTGAGTAATAGTAGCTCTAGTACCTGCCAAATGAAAATTTTTAGATGAACATTAAAATAAATCGTGAAAAGTCAAAAATTTTAGATCTTGTCGGCGAAAATAAAGGAAATAAAAATAGAAAATCAAATCAAAGCAATTATTAAGGCAACGGAATTGTGTACGTAATACGCCACTAGTTCAGTATAAATTCATAAGGATGCGTCTCAAGAATTCATTCTTTACTCAGCCACCACCAATGACTTAAATCTCATCTTTATGATTGCCAAACACCATTCCTTCTGTCTTAAAATGCTCCGTTTGTGATTTTCCCTACAAAAATAACACAAAATTAAAAACTCTACAACTTGTATACACAAAATATAAAAATAGACATTAAAATAAATTGAGCGCTAAATTTTTTATCTTCATCCAGGCGTGACTGAAATCCATCTGTTATGGAGGTCTTAGCGTGATTTTGGACGTCCGATTAAAGACAATCCCATGAGCTTTGCTTTTGAAGGGTCTCTTCCAATGGTAAAGTGACAAAAAGAATTTTCTCCCATTCAGTGCTTGTGCTGCCTTTTTAAACTTTGTCACTCCAGCAGTTCCTGAAAAGAAAGAAAGAAAATCAGGAGGTCTCGTATGGTGCTTGTCTTGGAATGGAAGTTTCATTCTGTCAAGCTTTTGGGCGATATATTTAATTTGTACTCCCCAAAACAATGACGTTTCACTTGAATGCTTAAATTCTTCCTTTTCGTCTGTCCTTTGCTCATCCATTTGCTCTGCTTCTTCTTCCATCTTTTCTTCACAGATGTATTTTAAAATTTCCTTATTCAAATCTTCATCTGTCATCTGTGAAATGCATGCATCATAATTGTCAACCTGAGGATAGAAAGATGTGTCTGATTTTAGGTCTTCATCCTTTGAGGTTGATGTGACTGGCTCAAATAGATCTTCTCCAAATATTTATGCAATGAATGCTCCAAGATCTTCCACTGGAGGATGTAAAGATGTCTCTGTCTGTAAGCTTTTATCCTCTGTGATTGGTATGGGTAGTTTTTCTTCAAACATCATTGTAATACATGCTCCAAGATCTTCATTTTGAGGATACAGAATTTCATCTTTAATTGTTGATGCAGTTGGTACAAACAACTTGAAAATTTGATTTTACACAAAGGTTCTGACCCTATGCGGAATTACAAACAATAGGCATGACAAGTCCTGTTACTGCAACTATGGATGAAAAACAGGCAACCACAATAGTAATCAAATAAAATTATGCTGCAAATATAAGAACAATAATAATAAATTAAAGCAGCAAATTAAATCAAACCACAATATTAATCAATAATAGAAATTATGGAAAAGTAAATCAATCACACAAAATTCAACACAATAATTTTGGTGACGAAGTGGAAAACTCTTCCGAGTAAAAAAACCACTCCGGGTATAGGCTACCACCCGAATCCACTATATAGAGAAAAACTTACAGCGATGGTCAATACCTATGGTGGTAACCCCACCGACTCAAGTACCTCAATACTGCAAGAACTCAAGGCAACTCCTCAAGCCCGTGACCCACAGTTTTCTTCAGAACCTCTGAAGTCTCTGAGTAGATTATATCACCAATGACACCGGAACTCCGACTACCAAACTTCCTCCTAAATAACTCTAAAGGATTAGGGATTTTGGGTTAGGTTGTGTTGAAGGTTTAACAAAGAAACATTCACACCATTAAGGAAGAAGACAAGAAGATAAGAAGTCTTCAACGTTGAAATCAAAGAGAGTTGAAAGCTTTGAAGGATTTTGGCTCAAAGGAATTGTGTTTCAACTATTGGGGAAGGTGGCTCAATGTTTGTTTATATAGGTAGGGCAAAGGAAAAGGATTTCCTAGTCTTATTTTGGCTTAAAAACGTGTCTAAGAAAATCTACTTACGTAGGGACGTTCGAACGCACGTCCAACGCAACTCAAACGCAAAGTTTCTGCCTCGAAATCGTTCGAACGCAACACGAACGCAGTCGCGGACTGGTTTTCAGGTGCAACTTAAAACGCTTGTAACTTTCTCGTCTCTTGGCAAAATCATGGGTTCTTTATATGTACGCGATCGTCTTCGAGTCTAATTTCCAATAAAATTGACCTCATGTCAATTTGATCTCTAAATCATCTGAAATATGCAAAAGAATAAACATCGCTCGGACAACTCCATCAGATTTTGTCCAAATACGTGTCCAATTGCTCCAAGATCTTCAAGACTCATTACAACTCAATTGAACTTTTTTTGTTACGGAAATTGCCAATAAAAATGGAACTAACACAACTCAACATCTTCATCCTCATCAGAGTCTGAATAATAAAAATCAAACAGAGACTTTGCTGGTTTGGGCTCATGAACTGATACCTCAGATTCCTGATTCTGCTCAGCCTCATCCTCTGCTAAAATGTCATCATGAAATTCTTGATACTCGAAGGCTTCATCAGTGTCATCTGAATATGCTCCTTGAGGTATGTAGCTCTGATTTTATGCTAATTGTCTCCTTTGTTCTGCCAGTCTCTGAATGGGTGCTGATTGTCTCTGAATACTTTCGAATTGATTTTGGACTGATTCAAGCATTGTATCCAACTTTTCATCTTGTTTCGTGAACCAATCTTTGAGAATGTCAATCATCTGATCTTCCTCTGATAGTTCAAGTTCTTGATAAATATCAAAGGTGGATGGTGGATAAGATGGAAAGTATGATGGTTCTTCATACCTTGAATGATTCCAATAATTCTGCTACTCTGAAAGGTATATACATTGATCGCTCGGGTGGTTACCATAACATATTACACATCTCCTCATTTCGTTCTGTTGAGCAAATGTAGAATTGATTGGTTCTGACATCCAGTGATAATTTTTAGGTTGGACAACAGGCCTCAGAAAACTGGACTGTTGCTCTCTGAATTGGGATGTATATTCTTCTAGTAAAGCTCGTAATCTTTCAATATCCCAATAGTATTCCATTGTTCAACCACCCGAAATAAAAGAAAGAAATAAAAATTATAGATAAAAATAAAGTAAATTAGATACAAGTAAATTAGATAGCTTCAAAATTAATAACTCAAGAAAAATAAGTCCCCGACAACGGCGCCAAATTCCTACTGTTGTTAGTAATTATTGAATCTATTTATTTACAGGTATCTAATTATAGGGGGAATCGAATGATTGCTTTTGGTCGGTTGAATGTGGATTTGATAAATAAAATAATTAAAGACACAAAAGAAAATACTAAGAAAAATTAAAAAAGACTAAAATATCTAGGGTCGTAATTCCACACAATATTAATCTAAAGATGAATTGATTCTCTTATTTATGTGTAATAAATCAGTTTGCTAACTTGGAAAATGATGATATGCAAAAGCCTATTCTGATGGTCAGATGCAAATACCCAGTATAGCCCAATTGAACCATATTCCTATGTCAACCAAATTACCTGGATTCATTAAGATCAAGTTCCAATTATGGCTACCCCGCCTGACAGATATATTCATATTCTGTAAGGAAATCTATTAAAGGGTTATCTATCCTCAAGGAAGATCGTGAGCTATTGAAACCAAGGCTGAAACCTAAAATCCTTTTTCAAGTTTATTTTAGATTTACCACATCAATCCTATTGGTGATCAGACAACAAGAACCATTAAGCTTAAGACTCAATAAACAAACTAAAGAATTACCCAATAAATAATTAAATCAATTATTAAGCCTCGTAATATTGTGTTTCATCATCTTCCTCTAAGAATAAAAATAAAATGCTGGGGGTTGGGGATCCACCTTTACTATTTCTAATTTAGAAATCTCCCTTACTATAATATAGAATTTATCAGTGATATTACCAACCAGCCATATAGGCGGTATCCTCATTAAGTCAGATTTTAATTAAGTCCAACCGGCCATAAAGGCGGTGTTATTATTTATGCATAAACCAGCCATATAAGCGGTAATTATCTGTCACCTAAAGACCAATCATATAGGCGGTGTCACATTATGTCAAATAAATAAAACCAGCCATTAAGGCGGTAAACCTTTTAGTTTGAATTATAATTTCCATATTATAATTAAGGGAGATTAATCTAAATTAAAATAACAAAAGCTTCACCCTTCCCCAACGGAAAATTAACTACAAAGCATAAAAGTAAGTAAATAAAATACTGTAATAAAAATTAAAAAAAAAATACATAATTTAAATATTATTAATAATTTACAAAATAGATGTTTCCTATGAAATCAGGGAAAAAATCACAAGGAAAGCACGAGAGAAATAAGCTGCAAATGGCCTCAATTTATAGGCATATGATCGGCCACGCGTCGCAACGCATGATTCTTTCTTGCGTCGCGACGCGAGACAGTGTTGACTGGTCCACGCGGCTTGACTTTGACTATTAACGCGGATTTCATCGGTCCAATAGAATTGCAACACATGGCAAGCGATAAGATCGGTCCAATGACATCTTGACACGTGGCAGAAGGTGATTCGTCGATGATTTGGTCCATTCAAAAGGTAACACGTGTCACACAGAGTGTCAACACCATAGGATTATGACACGTGTCCCAGCGTATGTTAACATGATCTGTTCTGATGTTGACACGTGGCACGACACACGTTAGTAGATACGGCGCACGTTAGCATCAGTGCATTTTAGCGGACCTCTCAGATTATGACACATGTCACCTGTACGGGTTAGCAGAATGCGGCGCACGGTAGACGTCGCGACGCGGGCAGCGTGTCGCGATGTGCAAAATTACCAAAATGCCATTTTGCGTCATTTTTTCACTGTTTTGGCCCCAAATTCCTTCCAATGCTTCCCAAACTTTATTTATATGCAAAATATCAATAAAATACATCAAAACGTTCATAAAACTCAAGAAACTATACAAAATATTAGGTCAAATGAGTGGGAAAAAGTGATATAATTACCACTAATCATTTGTGCAAATTGTTCTAATAATTTAAATATCTTAAAGAAAGCGACCTAATCCGTTGGGGAGGGTTGGAACCGTAGGAATCACTAGAACTGCTCGGTTCCAACGGTTCCTACCAATTCGATTGGGGTAAGAACCCTAACTGAACCGGCAAAATTTGGTTCCGATTTCAGTGTTCGGTTTCGATTCGGTTATGATTCGGAACCGGAACCTTGGCCGGATCTAGCCTTCCCCTGTAGCAGTTATATCAAGCCTGCTTGAAAATCCATTTGAAATCGTTTTCGCGAAAATCAAAACAATGGCACTGCACATATCACTACCCAAATAGCGTATGTGTTATGCATGATGTAAGCAACGCAATGAAATTGAACCGTAAGCTCAGTAGCTAGAAGCAACCATCACATTATTCACAGTAAAATATATAAACATAATAAACCTGAATGACTCCAACATCGTTCAACAATCACATTAAACATACTACTCAATGAATTTCAAAGTGTATTTAGTTCGTTAACCTGTTATTGAAATATGTAACGTATCGAGTGATTAAAATACACTCATACAATTTATTATCCCTATTATTTTCATTATTTTCATTATATATATATACGTGTATCATGTTATCCATTTATTATTATTATTACGGTATATATAAGCCAACCTACAAGTACGCACTTCTTCCTACTACCAAATATATAATTATTCATTATTAGTTCCTTATATATCTTCATTTTTATTTATTATCACTATTTATTATTATTGCATAAATATACCTATTAATATATTTATTTATTTTATTTATTTAGTATTATCAACGAAAGCAACTACTGAGCATGGAACCCCTGAAGATTAATAACGAAAGGAACGAAAGCAGCTTTTACGTGAATTATTCTTTATTTTTATCATGATAAATATATGATTATTTGCTATTTATCCCCTAATATTTAATTTAATTATGTAGTTATTAGCCCAATATTTATGATAACTAGTAGTATATTCGGTGTTATTCCCTAACCGATTTAATCTTCAAAATTACCTAATTATTTCATTTTAACTCCATTTTCGACAATTCTTACGTCGAAAATTTTCATTTTTTGTACATAATTTATTAAAAATATTTCCAACTTACTTTGACATTTTTAAATTTTACTCCCCTAAATATTGTGAACCCTGATCTATTTCTACCAGACAGTTGGGTCACTTATCCAAAATTTTCAATTGTTTATTCGAATCGTTATGTGATTATAATCTACTGTGGGGTGTTACAAGCACTATTTAGGGTTCTTGAGATATTATGGACATCGTTTAGAGTTGTAAGGGGGAATAGTTAGGATGCTGCTACTGTTCTAGAAGATTCAATTATAAGGTATATGGATAGGCTTTTTTATTATTTTTTTTGGTTTTATTACATATGCTTAATGTAAGCTCCTCCTGCTACTTGGGAATGAAAACTTCTTGGTTGATGTAATACTTGTTTTTTTCTTCAACGTGTTTTGCATATTTTTGAAAATTAATGTGGGAAAAAGTCTCATATATTAGTGGAGTGCATGAATATGAATTATGTGCTACTATATGATCTTGTACAAGAGAGGGGACAGTTGAATATTCATGACTTGTTTGCAAAAATATGAGTTGACCATCCACATTATCTCTATAGTAATTAATAAATGAAATGATTAGAAAAAGAAACTGTTAGTGGATCGAAATCTAGAATTTCAACTAATTTTCGGTACATATATCATTTTTCTTTTTGAAGTTCTAAATGTCAAATTATATTTATGTTTTATGACACACTTTACTCTCAAGTATAAAAGTGTCGAAATAATAAAATAACTCGATAAGTCCGAGATCGATTCACAAGAAATATATTTATTAAAATAAAATAATAATTCGAGTAACAAAAAAAATAAAAAGGTTGAATTTTTTGAAGTGATAGACAATTTTAAATTGGACTGCAATAATAAAATAAAATATCGGGACTAGAGGATCCACTCTTGATATTTCAAATTTAGAGAAATCTTACTTTTTATAATAGATAAATTATCATTATTACCCAGTTAATTTACTTCAAGAATTAATTATGTCACAACATATAAAACCAATCATATATGCGGTGATAACATTTGTCTATAACAAGTCTAGTTAGTTACTCAATTATACCAAATATATAAAATCAGTTATAAGGAAGGTAACAAAGTTTGTCAATAATTAATTCAGATTTAAATTAAATATTAGTTTTTAGATTACAATTCATATATTATATTTGAATTTTTTGAAGTGATAAACAATTTTAAATTGGACTGCAATAATAAAATAAAATGTCTGGACTAGAGGATCCACTCTTGATATTTCAAATTTAGAGAAATCTTACTTTTTTATAATATATAAATTATCATTATTACCAAGTTAATTTACTTCATGAATTAATTATGTAAAAATATATAAAATCAACCATATAGACGGTGATAATATTTGTCTATAACAAGTCCAATTAGCTACTCAATTATAACAAATAGATAAAACCAGTTATAAAGGAGGTAACAAAGTTTGTCAATAATTAATCCAGATTTAAATTAAATATTAGTTTTTAGATTACAATTCATATATTATAATATAGCTAAGATTAATCTATATTCTCTATTTCACCATTTACCACAGTTTGATGGAATTAGATACTCGTGCTTTGAATAAAAAACACACATAATTTTATTATTGAAATAAAAAGAAATTACAATAAAACTTAAAAAAATAAAACACGAGCTGCTTTCCACGAAATCTTAGAGAGAGTGTGAAAATTTTTCTAAAGTAAAGAGTGCTGAGCTGCATCTTCAACAATTGCAAATGCAATTGTTGAAGACATTTGTAGGGGTGTCAAAACGAATCACCGAATCGAATTCGTATAGAATCCTAAACGAATCGAATCAAAATGTGATGGATTCGTATTCGATTCGTTTATTATACGAATCCTAATATCAGGATTCGTATTCGATTCATTTATTAAACGAATCGAATACGAATATTCGTTTAGTCAATGATATTATTTAATAAAAATAATTTACCACACTTGATTTACATTAATTCTTTATAAATATATACATATGAAATATGTAATTAATATATTTACTAAAAATACTTCACCAAATATTGAAAATATTATTTTTTTCTATGATATTAGCTATAATTTCTCGAATCTTAATTAAAAATTAACAAGAACTAGTAAATAAAATAATAAAACGAATCATAAACGTATAAACGAATCAATGAGCTTAAATTCGTATTCGATTTTCTTAATAAACGAATCGAATCGAATTGACCAATTTATTAAACGAAACCATTTTTTCAAATCCGTATTCGCTTTAAAGCAAATTGAATCGAACGAATAAACGAATCCTGACCCAAATTGCCACCCCTAGACATTTGCATGTAGAGATTTGCAATTGTTGAAGACAATTGCATGTGGAGGGACCATCCACCAAAAAGTGGATGGCGACCCTCGACCATATATATTTTTTTTGAGTTTTTTTGCCTTTAATAATTAAAATTACATATATCTTATTTTAGATATTTCATCAATTTCGGCTTTAAAAACCTCAAAACTAAAAAAATCTTATAAAAAGTAAAGTTGTAAATATTTGAGTCTTTCTTTATCTAGAACTGGAATTGCCTCAATTCGATATCCGAGTAAAGTTATGGTCAAAATATAAAAATTACGTAAAGTTGTAATTTCTGAAATTATACACGGTTAAAACGCTCTTTTAAATTTCTGGCCTCCAAAATCCAAATATGAAGTCTATTTTTCTACTTATGCATCCAAATTATTATTTCACCTACGTAAAAAAAAAAATTCACAATAAAAATATATAATACATATATTTAATTATTTTTTTCACAAATATACTAAATTAAGGAGATTAATGAAATTATAAGTGTAAAATAATTACTTTCTCTTTATTAAATATACAGTTGTTAATATTCATCATTTTAATTTAGATCCTTTTTATTTTCTTGTGGTAACTGGTAAGGCTTCAGTTGGTTTTATTCTGTGTAGTTGGAACTTTATCGTGCTGCTGCTGCTGTTGTAAAAGTGCTAATTGTGTTGCTGGTGCAAGTCTATGGTCCCTGGTTCCAGAAATCCCACGTGGGGAGAGGAGTTTAATTTTTCTGTCGACGAGCTTCCTGTGTCTTTATTTATTAAGTTAATTATTAATTTATTGACTTGGTGTTTTCAGTTGCTGAATTTTGGAGATCAATGCATGAGTTTAGTTATAGTCAAAGCTGTTTAATTTATAAGATTACAAGTTACCAAATACTCGTAACTAATCCCTAATGTGCATGATTTGGTACTATAGGATTTAAGATCTGACCTTCAGGTTATGAGTTCGAATTCAGGGAGTGTGTTTCTTTTAAAAGTGATGGTTTGACAATCGGAGATTATACCTGCTTCGCTTAAACCTGAAATGGATGATTTGACAACGTAATTTTCTAACAATTCCCCCAAAAAAAAAATTACTCGTAACTATTGGAAATTCACTCTGTTTTGAAGACTAATGAACATTAATATCTTAAGTTATTTTTACAGAATTAATGACATTAATATCTTAAGGTATTTTTAAAATATAAAAGAGTTTACCTTTTTTTTTTCCAAGTGTTAGGGATGTTGGGTCAGTGACTTTCGTGACGTACACGAGTGAAATCTTCATTAGATAGCTTGATTGTTCGCACACAAGATTATTAAAGTTACTCTTCTAAATTTTTACAATAAAAATAAGACATTCTACGTCTTTAATCAATCAATATTCGAATCTTATTATTTTAAAATTTCAAGAAAAATGTTATTTTATAGAACTAATGATATGGATATCTTCAGGCATTTTTAAAATGTAAAAAACTAAATTAATATTTAATCTAAAGTATAGAGATGTCAAGGATATATTATCAAAACGGAAATTATAATATCTATTCCTATTATAATTTTCTATTTTAGGTAATTTACGATTTCCATTATTTATATACATATTTAGATTTTCCTTTCCTATTTTAGCTTTCTTGTATTGCCTATATAAAGGCTGTTATATTGTAATTATATTTAGATTGAAATACAAATAATATTCAATTCAATTTCTAACATAGTATCAGATAGTTTTTTTCCACGGGTCCTGTTAATTCTCCACTGTAGTTACAATTATTACAATTATTTCACGGTAATTGGGAAATCCAAATATGACAAATATTACAATTATCCTCAAACAGACCCTAACGGCGGACCCTGAGAGTAGACCCTGACGGTAGAGGCTGAGAGCGGAGGCTGAGGGCAGAGGCAGACCCTGAGAGCGGAGGCAGAGGCTGAAGGTCAGGGGCAGACCCTGAGAGCGGAGGCAGGCGCTGATGAGCGGAGGCTGATGAAGTAGAGGCAGAGGCTGGTGAGCAGAGGCAGACGCTCACAGCAGAGGCAGAGGCTGGTGAGCAGAGGCAGACGCTCACAGCAGAGGCAGAGGCTGGTGAGCAGAGGCAGACGCTCATAGCAGAGGCAGAGGCTGATGAGCGGAGGCAGGCCCTGAGAGCGAAGTCAGAGGCTGCGGAGGCAGAGGCAGAGCAGCAGAGGCTGATGAGCAGAGGCAGGCCCTGAGAGCTAAGTCAGAGGCTGCGGAGGCAGAGGCAGAGCAGCAGAGGCTGAGGGTGAAGTGCTGAGTTAGAGGCTGATCAGTAGAGGTAGGGGCTGATCAGTAGAGGTAGGGGCTGATCAGTAGAGGTAGAGGCTGTAAGTTAGACCCTGAAATTGATGATCCTTCTTCACTTTCCCGAGGCTTGTTGATTACAACAATATCCTTAAAACAAATTCATCCCCTACCGTAGGTGCAGTAGAACGTGAGACGATTGTTTCCCAGGATACAACGGAATACTGAACGAGTATAGGCACCACCAAACCCCGTTCCTAACGAACCACAAACAGTGTTTGAACTCTCCTTTAACAAAACAAAGAAAATGAAATTTTTTCTATTCCATTCGATATATAGAAAACCAGAACTGATGTTGTTTATATAGAAAAAGAAAACACATCTCAATTAATAGAAATTAACTAGCCAATTAAATTTCATAATGGGAGATGTTACACATTGTTGTAACCACCAAGCTAATTAAATTAGCTATTATGGAAATTAAACTTTTGTAACCACCAAGCTAATTAAATTAGCTGTTATGGAAATTAAACTTTTGTAACCACCAAGCTAATTAAATTAGCTGTTATGGAAATTCAAAATTTTCCAACACCAATGAGTGAACTTTGAGCAACAATTTCTCATTCACCCAAGCACCATTTTAAGTATATGAATATACCATTTCGAAGTACTCACGGAGGAGTATCCGAATCATTCAATAAGAACCACTAACACGAAGTGGATCATGCTTAAAATTGAGCCTCAAAATGCTTACTCATAAGCATTTTTCCAACAATCCCCCACATGAATGAAATTGGCGAAAAACCGTCAAATAAGAAAAAATATTTTTATAAAACATTTTATTTTGACCTAGAAGAGTTCAACGGTTCAACACCTGCATAGGATAGGTAGGCCTCAGCCTTTGAACCTTCCCTTGTGAAAATATATCTCATTACTGTCTGACAGTGGACGCGATGTCATTGAACTGTACTGCCGTTCATGTAAATGGAGAATATATATCACACAGATATTTAGCCTAACACATTTGAGTTCTCATTATTATGTTCATTTTGGCCATGAACATCAACCTGGTTTTGCAAGAGTTTCTAAGAATTGAGCCCCGTACAATTCCCTTTGAAGCGGCCCCACTTCTCTCTCACATAGGTGATTTCTTATTCAAGAGCATCTCGTAATACTCTGCTCGGATTCCCGACGCATAAGAATCATTAAAAGCCTTTGCTTAACCTCAACTCATACGAGCATCACTGTTTCATTTCACCATAGGAATGGACTATAGGGTAACCCCCCACAGTGAATCAATTATGTCTTTTACGAGTAGGTTGTCCCATTGAACCTAGATCTTGGGATCTCCAGTCAACAAGGTTGGGTTTTCCTTCGTAATAAACATTTATCTAATGGGCTTTAGTCCCATTCCCCTCGATGATTTCACAACCAACTCTCTATTTAACCATTTGGTTAGCGGATCCGCAATGTTATCCTTTGACTTTACATAGTCAATCGAAATAACTCCAGTAGAGAGTAATTGTCTAACGGTATTGTGTCTACGACGAATATGTCTAGACTTACCATTATACATATTATTATGTGCCCTTCCAATTGCAGATTGACTATCGCAATGAATCCAAATTGCTGGCACTGGCTTAGGCCAACTTGGAATATCCTCCAGAAAATTTCGAAGCTATTCTGCTTCTTCAGCACACTTATCTAATGCAATGAACTCTGATTCCATTGTAGATCTGGCTATCACAGTCTGTTTGGAGGATTTCCATGATATAGCTGCACCTGCTAGTGTAAACACATAGCCACTGGTAGACTTTGAGTCTTTCATGTCAGATATCCAATTAGCATCACTGTATCCTTCGACTACAGCTGGATATCTATGATAGTGCAAGCCATAATTACGAGTAAAACGTAAGTACCTAAGTACTCTCACTATTGCTTTCCAGTGATCAACCCCTGGATTACTCGTATATCTGCTGAGCTTGTTTACTGTACAGGCTATATCAGGCCTTGTACAACTCGATAGATACATCAAACTCCCGATCACTCTAGAGTATTCTACTTGAGATATACCCTCTCCCCCCCTATTCTTCGATAGGTGTAGACTCACATCTAAAGGAGTTCTAGCCACAGCAGAATCATCATTATTGAATTTACCAAGAATTTTGTCCACATAGTGCGACTGATCAAGAATAAGTCCATCAGGACTTCTCGAGATCTTTATTCCCAGAATGACATCTGCTAGACCCATGTCTTTCATGTCAAACTTAGATTTCGACATATTCTTGGTAGATTTCACCATTTTAACATTGCTCCCGACAATCAATATGTCATCAACGTAGAGACATAAAATGACATAGCCAACTTCTGTATCTCTGACATAAATGCATTTATCACATTCATTGATTTTGAAACCATTTGCCAACATGGTGTCATCAAACTTTTTATGCCATTGTTTCGGAGCTTGTTTCAATCCATACAAGGATTTAACTAACTTACAGACTTTCTTTTCTTGTCCTGGAGCTGTAAAGCCTTCAGGTTGTTCCATGTAGATTTCTTCATCTAAATCTCCATTCAGAAAGGCTGTTTTTACATCCATTTGATGTACTTCAAGATTGCGCAAAGCTGCAATCGCTAGTATCATCCTTATGGAATTTATTCTCGTTACAGGAGAATAAGTATCAAAGTAATCAAGACCTTCACGTTGTCTGTATCCTTTAATTACAAGTCTTGCTTTGTACTTGTCAATTGATCCATCTGCCTTTATTTCCTTTTGAAAATCCACTTGGACCCTAAAGGTTTACATCCTGGAGGAAGATCCACTAACTCCCAGGTGTGATTTTGTAAGATGGATTCAATTTCACTATTGATGGCATCTTTCCACAAGGCACCATCAGCTGACTTTACAGCTTCGTTATAACTTTGAGGATCATTCTCTAGCAAGAAAGTCAGAAAATCTGGACCAAATGATTTTTCCGTTCTAGCTCTTTTGCTACGTCTTGGTTCAAGTTCAACAACTTGTTGATCCTCTGGAACATTTATTTGTTCTCGGTCCTGACTATCTTCAATGATAGTCTCATGTGCCCGTTTGTGCACATTTGAGTTCGAATTAGTTTTACAAGGAAAAACATATTCGAAAAATGATGCATTCCTTGACTCCATTATCGTATTCTTGTGAATATCTGGTATATTAGACTCATGCACAAGAAATCGATAAGCATTACTGTTATGTGCATATCCTATAAAAATGCAATCAACAGTTTTTGGTCCTATCTTCACCTTTTTAGGTGGAGGAATAACCACTTTGGCAAGACACCCCCACACTCGGAGGAATTTATAGGAAGGTACTCTTCCTTTCCACATTTCATAAGGAGTTTTCCCTGCTTCTTTTCGTGGTACCTTATTTAAAAGGTAATTAGCTGATAAGACAGCTTCTCCCCACATATTCTGAGGTAAGCCAGAGCTGATTAACATAGCGTTCATCATCTCTTTCAAGGTACGATTCTTTCGTTCCGCAATCCCATTGGATTGAGGTGAATAAGGAGCTGTGGTTTGATGTATGATTCCATTTTGTTCATAAAGTGATTCAAAAGGGAAAACATACTCACCACCACGATCACTTCTTAACTCCTTAATTCTTTTATTCAGTTGATTCTCAACTTCATTCTTATAGAGAACAAATTTCTCTATAGCTTCGTCCTTGCTTTTCATTAAATACACATAGCAAAATCTTGTGCAATCATCTATAAAGGTAATAAAATATTTATTACCGCCTCTCGATTGTATTGAATTAAAATCACATACATCGTATGAATTAGATCAAGTGGTTTAGAGTTTCTTTCAATATTATGAAAAGATGATCTTGTTAGTTTTGCCTCAACACAAGTATCACACTTATGTTTGTTATCAATTCTAAAATTGGGAATGTGATTCATGTTAATTAATTTCCGCAATGAATTAAAATTAACATGTCCTAATCTACCATGCCATAGATTAGAGTACTCAACAATATAAGCAGAAGAACTAGCTTTATTGATATTCTTGGGTTTAACAACCATTACATTGAGCTTAAAAAGCCCATCAGTTACATACCCTTTTCCCACATACATCCCATTTTTAGTCAAAACTACTTTATCAGACTCGAACACCATCCGGAAACCATGCTTGTTCAGAAGCGATCCAGACACAAGATTCTTCCGTATTTCAGGTACATACAGAACTTTGTTCAGAGTCAACTCTTTCCCCGAGGTCATCTTCAGAATCACCTTTCCTTGACCTTCAATCTCAGATGTTGCTGAATTTCCCATGTATATCTTTTCCCCATTACCAGCAGGTTCAAGTGAGGAAAACATGCTCTTGTCCGAGCACACATGTCGAGTGGCACCAGTGTCAATCCACCACTCTCTTGGGTTAGAACCCACCAGATTTACCTCAGAAACAACAGCAGAGAGGTTAATATCTGAAACATCTTGAGTCATGTTTTCCATCATATTAGCCTCTTGTTTCTTTTTCTTCTTCGGCAGTCTGCACTCAGAAGACTTGTGACCCATTTTGTCACAGTTGAAGCATTTTCCTTGAAATTTCGATTTCTTGGAAACTCCTCCTTTAGGGCCCATCTTTGACCCTTTGAGGTTCTTGTTCTTATGGCCATGTTCAACAATATTTGCTTTGGCCTCATGAGATATTCCTCTCTTGTCAGATATTCGGTTATCTTCCTCAATTCGGAGCTTAAGAACCAAGTCTTCAATGCTCATTTCTTTCCGCTTATGCTTCAGATAATTCTTGAAATCTTTCCAACCAGGTGGTAGTTTCTCAATTATCGAGGCTACTTGGAAGGTTTCACTTAAACTCATCCCCTCAGCATGAATTTCTGCTAGAATAATCTGCAGTTCTTGTACTTGGCTCAACATAGTTTTGGAATCAACCATTTTAAAATCTAGGAATCGGCCTATGACAAATTTCTTAGTAACCGACATCCTCAGTTTATATTTTTCGGTCTAAAGATTCCCAAAGCCCTTTTGCTGTTTTCATTCCGGGCGTACACACTGTACAAGGAATCACTCAGCTCATTTAGCACATAATTCCTACATAGGAATTCAGAATGTTTCCAAGCATCGATCGCACTGATCACTTGAAAATCAGTCTCACCCTCTTTGGGTACAGGAGCATCCTCCTTTAGGAACCTCGCAAGGTTCAACGTGGTCAAGTAGAAAAACATTTTCTGTTTGCCACCGTTTAAAATTTTGTCCACTGAATTTTTCAGGTTTTTCCGCGGCCGGATTGACATGGCTCACATGTCCAACAGGTTGCCTAGCCATAGAGGCAGCAACACCTTGGCTAGCCACAGCGGCTGCCATATTAAGCCCAGAGGCTGATGCACGTTGGTCAGCCGAATAGGCTGCCACTGCAGTTTGGTCAGCCACGAGGGCTGCCACTACATTTTGGCCAGCCGAAGCTGCCATATTCGGATCTACTGTGTTTGGACTTATTTCCATATCCACAGAGTCGAATTTTGTTTTAAGACTGTAGTTACAATTATTACAATTATTTCACGATAATTGGGAAATCCAAATATGACAAATATTACAATTATCCTCAAACAGACCCTAACGGCGGACCCTGAGAGTAGACCCTGACGGTAGAGGCTGAGAGCGGAGGCTGAGGGCAGAGGCAGACCCTGAGAGCGGAGGCAGAAGCTGAAGGTCAGGGGCAGACCCTGAGAGCGGAGGCAGGCGCTGATGAGCGGAGGCTGATGAAGTAGAGGCAGAGGCTGGTGAGCAGAGGCAGAAGCTCACAGCAGAGGCAGAGGCTGGTGAGCAGAGGCAAACGCTCACAGCAGAGGCAGAGGCTGGTGAGAAGAGGCAGACGCTCACAGCAGAGGCAGAGGCTGACGAGCAGAGGCAGAGGCTGATGAGCGGAGGCAGGCCCTGAGAGCGAAGTCAGAGGCTGCGGAGGCAGAGGCAGAGCAGCAGAGGCTGATGAGCAGAGGCAGGCCCTGAGAGCTAAGTCAGAGGCTGCGGAGGCAGAGGCAGAGCAGCAGAGGCTGAGGGTGAAGTGCTGAGTTAGAGGCTGATCAGTAGAGGTAGGGGCTGATCAGTAGAGGTAGGGGCTGATCAGTAGAGGTAGAGGCTGTAAGTTAGACCCTGAAATTGATGATACTTCTTCACTTTCCCGAGGCTTGTTGATTACAACAATATCCTTAAAACAAATTCATCCCCTACCGTAGGTGCAGTAGAACGTGAGACGATTGTTTCCCAGGATACAACGGAATACTGAACGAGTATGGGCACCACCAAACCCCGTTCCTAACGAACCACAAACAGTGTTTGAACTCTCCTTTAACAAAACAAAGAAAATGAAATTTTTTCTATTCCATTCGATATATAGAAAACCAGAACTGATGTTGTTTATATAGAAAAAGAAAACACATCTCAATTAATAGAAATTAACTAGCCAATTAAATTTCATAATGGGAGATGTTACACATTGTTGTAACCACCAAGCTAATTAAATTAGCTATTATGGAAATTAAACTTTTGTAACCACCAAGCTAATTAAATTAGCTGTTATGGAAATTAACCTTTTGTAACCACCAAGCTAATTAAATTAGCTGTTATGGAAATTCAAAATTTTCCAACACCAATGAGTGAACTTTGAGCAACAATTTCTCATTCACCCAAGCACCATTTTAAGTATATGAATATACCATTTCGAAGTACTCACGGAGGAGTATCCGAATCATTCAATAAGAACCACTAACACGAAGTGGATCATGCTTAAAATTGAGCCTCAAAATGCTTACTCATAAGCATTTTTCCAACATCCACCGCCGCAGCCGCCACACATGCACCTCACTCGCCTCTGCTCCGCGCGTGTTCTTCATGCACCGTCGAGCATTACCTCTCTGTTGGGCTACCATTCTCTTAGTCAATTACGTTTATAAGCTTCTAGTGGTCATTTAGGTCCTGTTTCCGATAAAGATTTTGATTATATGCCTTGTCATTGGGCAAGCAAATTGCGTTATCCTTCAATAATAGTACTTCGATTTCCTCTTCACCTTTTGATATGGTCCATTATGATATTTGGGGTCCATCTCCTACTCCTACTATAGGAGGTTCAAAGTATTTGTGATTTTTATTGATGAATATTCCTGTTACACTTGGCTTTATCTTACGAAAACTCGCTCTGAACTTTCCTCCATTTACCAAACCTTTGCGAATATGATTAAGACTCAATTCAATCAGCCCATTAAAAATTTCCGCACTGAAAATGCCATGGAATATAAAGACTCGGATTTTCTGCACTTTCTTCACCAAAATGGGACTATCTGTCACAGCTCTTGTCCAGGTACATCTCAACAAAATGGGTCGAACGCAAACATAGACATATTTTAGATACAATTCGTGCTCTTCTCATCTATTCCTCTTGTCCTGAACGTTCTAGGGGAAAGCTGCCCTCACCAGTGTCTACACAATTAATCATCTTCAGTCTCATGTCCCAGCCAGCCAGGGGTGAGCAAAACTGGTTTCGGTTCCGGTTCCGCATGGAACCGGAACCTACCCAGAAAAATTCGGTTCCGCACTAAGTGGAACCGGAACCTACCCATTTAAACAGGGTACCCTATTATTCGGTTCCAATCTGGTTCCGGTCCGGTTCCGAATTACCCTATTTTAAAATATTTTAATGAAAACTACATTCAGGTTTGGGACTGATTTGGGCTTGCAGAGAAGGGTTTTATGCGACAGTTTGTGAGGCAATTCAGGGACGGTTTATGGTGTGGTATGCGGCAGTTTGTGTGCTTGGGTATTGCGGCAGTTTGGGCGAAAGGTAATTAACGTGAATGGGCAGGGGCTGCTGGCGAAAGGACAATTAACGTGAAGAGGCAGAGGCTGGTTTGAGACAGTGGGCGTGAGCAGAGGCTTACAGTGAGGGAGTTTGTTGGATGTGTTTGAGGGGGCTGGTTTGAGGCAGTAGGCGTGAGCAGAGGCTTGCAGTGAGGGAGCTAGTGTTGCGTGTTTGAGGGGGGCTGGTGAGATGGGGCAGTGGGTGTGAAGTTGGTTAGGTGTGAGGCTTATGAGGGGCTGTTGAGATGAGGCAATGGGCGTGAAGTTGGTTAGGCGTGAGGCTTATGAGGGGCTGCTGAGATGGGGCAGTGAACGTAACTAATCAGCAGAAATAATGTGGTCAAGTTGATGTGAAACCGGTTCCATGGTCCGGTTCCGGTTCCGATCATTTTGGAACCGGAACCTACCCGGATAAAATCGGTTCCTTCATTTTTGGAACCGGAACCTACCCGATTACAACCGGTTCCGGTTCCAAACCCGGAAAATCGGTCCGGTTCCAACCGGTTCCTGGTAGACCCGGAACCGTTGCTCACCCCTACCAGCCAATCAATCCCCTTATGAAAAACTTCATGGTACATCTCTCAATTACAATCTTCTTAAAGTCTTTGGTTGTGTTTGTTTCCCGATGATGACTCTGATGTACCTCCCTCAAATGATCCTTCTACATTTGATCTCCCGCTGTCTGCAACGCTTGTCGGATCCATCACTGCCACCTCCAGTTCCCATATGTCCTCTTCAGGTGATCCTCCGTCTCTTCGTCGATCTACTAGGGTGACATAAATTCCTGTCAAACTTAAGGATTTCCATCGTTTCTCTACTACTCTCACTCAATATGAACCTCACTTTTACTATGAGGCTAGTTCTAACCCTGTTTGGCCGCAAGCTATGGCTAAAGAATTACAGGCACTTAAAAAAGCCCATACATGAAACTTGGTTGATCTTCCATCGACAAAATTTACGATTGGGTGTAAATGGATATACAAAATCAAGATGAAATCTGATGGCTCTGTTGAACGATATAAGGCTCGTCTTGTTGCCAAGGGATTTTCTCAAGAATATGGGATTGATTATGAAGAGACTTTTGCTCCTATTGCCCGTCTGACTTTCGTTCGCAGTCTCCTAGCTGTTGCCGCCTCTTGACATTGGACTTTGTTTCAGATGAAAGTAAGGAATGCCTTTCTTAATGGTGAAATTTCTGAAAAGGTTTACATGAAACCTCCATCTGGCTATCCCCATCCTCCTAATAAATTTTATACACTTCGCCAGACATTATATGGTCTTAAACAAGCTACTCGGGCATGGTTTGAGACCACTGTTCATACAATTGAGTTCACTTCCAATGCCTATGATTCGACATTTTTTATTCGGCACACTGATCATGGATCTATTATTATTCTTCTCTATATGGATGATATGATTATCAGAGGGGATGATTTGTACGATATCTCTAAACTTAAGACCTCTCTTCAGCAACATTTTAAGATGAATGACCTAGGTAATCTCAACTTATTTCTTGGTATTGAGGTACTCTCTAATCAGACTGGCTATTATCTATCTCAGGCTAAGTACATTTTTGATTTACTGGCTCGGGGCGGGGTTGACTGATAGCAAGACCACCTCTATGTTGGAGTAAACGCAGCGAAAGGCGCGGTGGAAGAGCGAAAATGGTTTTAGACATTTAAAATTTTTTGAGCGAATTAATCAATATCAAATATTATTATTTCACTCAAAATGTTTTAAATATATTATTTATTAATAATTAATAAAATAATATATTTTGTAACACGATGAATTATTTTACGAAAATATTTTTTGATAAATATTATGCGCAACGGGCAAACGGTCAAACCGATTGACCATTTGTCGAGCCGTGCCAACTTGGTCACTTGGACAGTGATCGGTCAGCCCTTGGGCTGCCCGAATAGTGACCATTTCGTTGGTTTCACAGCTGTGACACGACAAGCCCGTTTCGACGTGAATTTCGTCGTTTTCTCATATTTTCACCCCGAAATAATTTTCAGAATCAATCCACCACCCAATACACATCCAAAATCATCCAAATAACATACGTTTCCATGAAAAATATTCTATTTTAAGGTGCCAAATCAGATCTGATTCTAGAAACAGTTTTGTCTAATTTTCATGCCAAAATTCAATTTATTCACAAAACTAATCCAATTAATTTACACCAAAATTAATCACCACAATATAAAGCCTCAAGAAAAATTATAGACAATATTTGAGTGGCAATATCACTCTGGAATGATAATTAAAATTTTATGATTAATTCCATAATTAATCTTAATACGCAACGCTTTTAATAAAAACTATTA
>SKCR01028752.1:0-72099 GCA_019454045.1 Zanthoxylum bungeanum | reverse complement strand
GCTACCACCGATCTGGTAATGTTCGGACACCTGAACTCAGGTGGTCGGTCAGTTAGTATAAAGTGCTCGGCTTCTTACCGTCAAGTGGTCGGGTCGGCTTTAACGGTCTCGATGAATGGAGTTACCTCTTTTACCCATGTCGTGTCTGTTTAAATAACATAGTGCCCGGAAAACACCATCAACAAGTCTTAAATCAAGTTCTTGGTAAAATGTGGTTATTATACATGACAATAATATATTACTCGATATTATTGTTGTGTGTAGCCTAGATAAACATTTGATGTTAATAGAATGAATGATGAGTCTCATATCATAATGACACAAACGACCACAAAAGAACGGAATATCGAACACGACCACAAAAGAACTAGATCACATTGTAATATTATCTAAGATCATTTATCTTCGTAATAATACATTAGTTTCGTTATATCCTCTAACTTGAGATCACATATTGACTTGTGCGATAGTACTCATGGTTCACTAGTGTATCATCATTTGACCAGCCATTTCCTTTGAATAAATACTAGATAGTCTTGAGCTACTAACGTAAGAAGTTATATATGCTTCAAGAAGGGATCTGATAGTTTTGATAATAAAAACTAGAGATGTTCTATAGAAAATCAAAGATTTGGAAACAAGTATTTGGCCAAAATAGTCGATATCGTAGAGATATCAAAATCATGAGATCGAGTTTTGAAATATATCGAGTAGTAAGGATTTGACCTAACCATGATCCCTAACACGATAAGGAGCATAAATATCAGAAGGAATGAGATGACATACTCAAAGTGTATTTTAACAGGTTCATATATTTTCCCACTTCGTTCATTGACTAGGGGTCATGGCATGCTGCTAGGCATTTACTCATAGTTGGTGGGATATCATAGACATGAAATATTAAAAAGTTAATATTATTCATCTGTTACTCGATATTGAACCTAGGACAATCACACAAATATAGTTCTCATCTATGATACAAATTCAAGAATATTTTTTAAAAATTAATAAATGATTATTTTTGCAATTAATATGAAAATTAGATTTTCAATTAAAATATGATTTCCTGCTAAGATTATGACATTTGGAATATTTTAGAAATATTAATTTGATTAATAAATTCTAAATATAAAATTAGATTAAATTGTTTAAATAAATATTTGATATTTATATTAAATAAATTAAATAAATATCATTTTAATTAATAGTTAATTAAAATTAAGTAAAGTTAAAATTAATTAATAATTAATTTATTATTGGGCCAAAATAATATTTAGTCTATTGAGCCTTATTTTAGTGGGCTAGCACCCTAATTAATTAGAGTCATAATATAGATTAAATAGGAAAGTTTTATTGAATGAGGAATTCTTATTTTGTTAAGGTTTCCTAATTATTATTTGGGACTGATTCTTAAAGAGACCGAATCTGATTTGGAGAGATCTTAGATTATCTTTGTTGTATTGAGATACAATTAAGACAATCATATCACTATAAATAAAGACAAGTTTTGGCCAAGGAAAGTGCAATTCGTCCTTGGCCGAATTTTTGGTCTCTCTCTTTTTCTCTCTCTAGTTTGTTATAGGATTGTTTCAGAGAAATTATTTCTATGATCTTCAATCTAAAATTTCAACATCCAAGAAAGAAAATGAGTTTCTTAATTCTCAAAAGTGGGAGCAATTTGTTCGTAGACAAATTCTAGTTTGCCAATTAGAGGTGCAATGCTTGATGTACTACTACGAGGGAAAATTCAAGAAGGAAATTCAAGAAAACTCAAGAATTATTAAACACATTAAGGTATGTTTTATTATTGTTGAATTTTATTTATAGTGATGAATAAAATTAATTGCATGTATTTTTAAATTAATAGAGATAAATTTATTAGTATATTTATTTATATCAATAACAATATAACCACGATCCTTAAAATAATTTTGAAAGAAACTTTTAAATTACAGTCACATGAATACTTCCGCGCTAACCTCAAAACCTTATAGGACATACACTAAGGAGATATAAGAATCGATAGGTATCATCCTCGTTAAAACCTTATTTTATTATTTGTTTTAATATAGGGAGAAGCAATAATTAGACTAGAGGCAGATCCATTTGGTGGCTAGACCGGGCTATAACATGGTCTAGCATAGGAAATATCTATAATATCCTTACGGTTTATCATTTATTTTATATATAAAATTAGAATTTTCACATTTTCCAATTATATCCGTAATTCAATTTCTAACAAAATCTTTGAAATACCCACTATATATTTTTCTTTTAAGTAATACCCTATCTAATTAAGTTTAGTTACATTTATATGTTAAAAAAGTAATTTGTAAATATTTTATAAAAAAAGAATAAATCAATCTTTATTTAGGATAATGAAAATACTAGGGGCTAATAGACCTGACCACCGGTCCGGTTCCTGGTTCCACAAGTGTGAAATCAGAATCGAATCGGACGGTTCCGGTTCCCTATCATTTTTTTTTAATTTCAATAATGATTTTAAAAAATGAGATTAAAAAATTTATTTAAATTATGAATTTGAATTTAGATTACATCTAATTAAAAATAAACTAAAAGAGCTTGAACTTAAATTTTTAAAAACTTAAGTTGCCAACTTATCCTTCAAGGGTAAGAGGAATCAAAGCTAACATAGTTCCATTACATTTTAAAGATAGTTCCCCATTATAATTTACAATTATTTACTGATCAATCATCATCATTATTAGAGTTTGTTGATCATTCAGCTCCCATTCCGCTTGCACTTACAGATGCATTGTCGAACAAGTCTTCAAAGTCATCGATGACATCTTCTTATTGCCTCTGATCAGCTCGGGTCCAATCATCCACACATGTTGTTGCTTCTAAAGTGCTTGGATGTAATAAAGACTGTCTCGCTTCCAAAATATTGCCTCATAAGCTGAAGACTTGCTCAACTGCAATAGTGGAAACAAGTGCTGCCAGCTCCTCTTTAGCTATAATTGATAATACAAGAAATAAATTTTGATGTTAGTTCCATTAGTCAAGTACTTGGAAATTTTTACGCACTAAACTTTTAGTAGGAAACTCGAAATTTGTAAATAAATAATTATCTAATTCTGGATTGTTAGTCGTATTATCCCTATGTTTTTTATTTCGTTGTAGTAACCAGTGATCACCTACGCTAAGTCTTAAATGTATTACAGGTTCGCTACTACTAGATTGTCCTACTTATTGTAAGTTATATCTACTAACATAATCATTAAATAAATCTATTAAATCAATTTTTATTATATGTATTATTCTTGTAATATTAATTTCAATAGCTATTTCTAAATATGCATAGTAAGCTTGTAAGACACTATTCAAACCTTCTAATTTAAATCTAGGATCCAAACCATCGCAATAAGATAAAGTAATGGAATGTCGTTAAAATAATTCAACCATTTTCGTTTCATAACAGTAATAGCTTCAATTAAAATAATATCATTAGGATCAGAACTTTCAGTATGCTCAGATAGAGTACAAACAATATTCAAACTTTCAACAAGAAATAATTGTGTTACAGGATAATAAACTCCGCTAAAATATTTATAACATCATTAAAAACTTTTAAAATTTCTAAATTTTTTTCACAAATATCCCATTGACTAGGTAAAAGTATGATATGTTGAACATGTTGGGAAAAAAACTACATAATACATCTTTGTATTGGAAAACTTGACATAAAAGAAAATAAGTTGAATTCCAACGTGTTGGAACATCTCGTGATAATTTCACCGATTTAACACTATTTAATTTACAAAACTTGGTCCATTCTCTCCTAACATGAAAATATGACCAAATATAATTAAATGTCGTCTTAATAAGATCAATGTAAGGTTTTAAAAAAGTTAGACCATCTTGAACACATAAATTAAGGACATGATATTTGCAACGAACAAGAAAAAATCAACCCCCCAAATTTGGTTGACATATTTCCTTTAAATCTCTAATTGATGTAGTATTTACAGATGCATTGTCAAAATCAATTATTAAAATTTTATCTAATAAACCATATTAATCAAAAATTACTTTTATTATTCTATAAATATTTTGTACAGTATGTTGGTCATCAAAAACTCTAAATGTAATAAGTCACTTTTGCAAGTTCCATTATGCATCAATCCAATGACAAGTCACACCCATGTATGAGTGTGTTTGCCAATGTTCATTCCAAATATCAGAACAAAAAGAAAGACGACTTTTAATATCTTTAAATATTTCATTTATAAGCAACATAATTTAAAACAATTTGAACGTAATTAGGAAAAGTAATTTTCACCAAAACTTAAAAAAGATATGTCATACATGTAAATTTAGCAAATTCTTCTCTATTTTTAGCATCAACACATTAAATAAATCTAAAGAACTAGTACCTCTACCAGATGATGTGTACCTACCCATTTGAGTTTGCGTTTTATCAAGTCAAAATTCAATGACATGATGTCTATCCAAGTGCTTGTTCATATTGTCATAGCTGCCAGTAAATTTGTAAGATACACCACAATAGTTGCATATTACTCTTGAAACTTCATTTTTAATATCGACTAAATGAAAATGAATTTTGAAAATATTGGAGTATCAAGCCTTAACTTCTATTCTCCGTGTTCTAATACTTTGACTGCTCTATTGGGTTGGTACATTAGACATGATTTTCTCACATGAGCTTAAGGGTGGTAATAGGCCAGGCCGAGCCTGGGCTTTGATATGCTCGACCCGAGCCCGATAAATTTTTTTTGGCCCGGGCCCGAAAAAAGCCCGGCCTAGGCGCCGGCCCGACTCGAGCCTAGGCTCGCGACAGGCTTTATCCGGCCTGATTTTTTATTAATAAAAAATTGAAATATATTTTTAATTTATTATATAATATTTATATATATAAATATAAATATATATAATAGTTTTTAAGCTCGGGCCGGGCACGAGCTTAATGTGCTAGGCCCGGCTCAGGCTCGAGCCTGAGCCGAACCTCTACTTTGCGGGCCCAGCCCGAGATTTTTTACCCCTGGGACGGGCCGGACTGGATCCGGGCTTTTTTTCCACCCTTAAATGAGTTTGCCAATTTTATTTTTTAAATATTGAGTAATTAGAGAAATAATTAAGAATGGCAAATTGAAGATGGGAGAATTGAGAATGAGAGAATTGTAGAAATTGAGAAATGAGATAATTGGTGTGTTGAAAAATAAATAATGACCCATTTTATATATTTTTGGATTATTTTTGTGATACCTAAAATGCCTTTAAAATTAGCCGTTTTATTAATATTATTAAGGGTAATTTAGTAATTACCCTAAATTTTTTATTTTTTTTTTTAATTTTAGGATGGCTACTAGTCGTTGGGGTAGAATGGTTCTAATCTAAACCGTTCGGTTCCGGTTTGAACCCTGGAACCGGTGGAACCAAATGGTTCCAATCGGTCTGGTTCGAACCTTTGGAGCCGTCCGGTTCTGTTCGGGTTCGGCTAGGGGCGATCCCTAACCGAATTGAATAAATCTGGTTCCCGTTTCGATTGGAATCGAACTGTCCGGTTTCAACCATTTCAATTCCGGTTCGGTTAGGGTTCTGAACCAGAACCTTGGCCAGGTCTAGCTAAAATTATACCATTTATTATGTCAATATAGACTTTGAATCCAGTGTTGAGTTGAGCTGTGTTAGGTTTTTCATGATTTTCTACCATATGTATTTTAATAATATTGTACAGTTAAGATTCAATTATATTTAAATTATTGTCAATAATTATGAATCATAATTTATAATGAACACATTACAAAGTTATGAGTGCCTATAATATATACTTTTCAAGTGTATTTACCATTAATTTTCCCATATTTTAATGTTCTTGAATGTGTTAAATCCTAATTTTTATTATTTTATTGTTTAGGATTATTATCTGGAGAATTGTGAATTAAATGAGTGAATGGAATCGAAAAAGATGAAAATATTAATGAGAATATTGCGGAATTATAACAATAGGTGAAACAGACAAAAAATGAAGAAAGATAATGATTAGTCATTATTGGGGATGTGATTACAAGGAGGGAAACTCACACTTTTGATAGATATCCAATGAGACTACTTTCTGGGTTGCAATTGAGTGGCTTTCAATGTTTTTGTTTAGATGATAGCCACCCAAGCTTGACTCTTAGAGAATGTATGGGTTAAAATAATAATAATAATTAAATTAAGGTTCTATCAAACCCTCAAGTTTATAAAATTACAGCCCAAAAAAAATATCTATCGAGATATGGCCTTGATTAATTGTGTTGATGGTGTTTCTCGTGACAAAGTATTAAAATAGTACAGAAAGGGCAGAGATGGAATTTCTCCTTTTGAAGGGACGAGTGTTCAGAGGGTATTGATTACTCCTCGGCCATGTATGGTGTTCGGACCTTGTTTCCCAGATCAGGTCGACCAGAGGACACTGCATGATACAAGTCTCAGAGGCCGACAACATCAGATTTGAAACCAACCACTTTAGCTCGGCAGGTCGATTCAGTTCTACTTTTCCTCTTGGATCGGGATGATGAGCTCAGATATTTCGGGTCAGGTCAGAAGTAGCTGGGGTAGTTCGACACATGGTTTGGTCGTGGTCATGAAGCCCGACGTGTGATCAGGACCGTTTGGACCTTCCTCCCTGACATGTACTATCGTACAAGAGACATTTACAGGCTGTCATAATTAATGTTAAAGTGTGGCAGTGTATAAAATGGCGTGATGTGATAGGAAGTCAGATGGAAGATTTGCTTTCGGTGAGGAAGTTGGGGCAGAGAGCCCGTCAATCAGTCAGAGTTCCACATGGCTGACGTCATGGAGATATGAGAATAGTGTTGTATTGCCTTAGTATATAAAGGAAGGGTAATCTCATTTGTTAGGGTTGGAAAAAATTTCATTTAAGCATTACTTGTAAGAAACACTAAAAAGAGAGCAAACAACTCGGTTTTCTTTAGACCCTCCTGAAAAAAAGGTCGGCCGAGCTCGGTTTGATAATAAAAAATCATACCCCACTTTGTGCCTGTGGACGTAGGCTGGATTTACTCTGCCGAACCACGTAAACCCTCTTTGTCGATTTTGTGTTTGTTTTGTCTTTTGCTACATTTTCTTTTGGTCCCCCATAACCAAACAAATTCACGGTTGGAGGAGGATTGTCCCGGGAGTGTTACCCAAAACTACCCCTGGAATGAAAATCACCTGTCAACTGTTGGCACCGTCTGTGGGTACAGAATAAAAAGCAGCTTGCGTAGTAAGACAATGGCAGAAGACGGGAACCCTAGATTATCGGAGAGTTCAACAACAGAGCGGATGGAAAGAATGGAAGAGAGCATGAGAAAGGAAATGAGTCAAACCAGACCTTAATGAAGGCCATGATGAAGAAACTGGAAAGATTAGAAATGATGAACGACGAAAGGCTGGAGGGTTGTCCCAGTCAGAGGAGAGAGGAGATAGCAAAAGGAAAAATGGTCGTAGATCTTGGCAGAGATGATGAACCCGGGAGAAGGGATCCCCTGAAGGTAAGATATGTTGTGATAACCGAAGCCTTGCCAGTAGAAAGAATGTGGGAAGAAGAATAGGAGAGGCAGATTCCAAAGTCCTCTAGTAATAGTCCCCGCTCTAAGCAGAAGGGGAATGACAGAAGATACGGTGGGGAGGATCGAGAGGCATCCAGCCATAGAGTGTTTCGTGCTCAGAGCAGCAGGCGAGAAGAAGTTTGTGGAAGGCAACGTGATAGTACTGACAGCCAAATGAAAGCCCGGTTCAAGAAAGAGATGAAAATATGGGAAGAAAACATGAATGCAAGCAAAGAGGATGGTCCGGATGGAGAAACGACAACCCCCTTTATAGAAGAAATCTTGTCAGCAGAATTCCCTAGACGGTTCACCATCCCATCCATGAACTCCTACAAGGGACATACCGACCCTGAGTCCCATATTGAAAGTTTCATTTTGCTAATGGAGGTTTAAGGGATGGTAGGAGAGGCCATATGCAAGGTGTTCCCTTTAACCCTGAGCGGGCCCGTGATTTTGTGGTTTAGAAGTTTGACCCCATGGAGCATCAGTAGTTTCTCTCTCAGCTCAGAAATCTTTCATTCGACATTTCAAAGGAGCATGTGGGCCAAGGAAGACGGTGGGAGCGTTGAGACTGATGAAGCAGGGGGATGAGGAGTTGATACCACAATCCGATGCTCGAGGTTAGAGAATACGAGTCATCGGAGGTGCTGGAAAGCCTCAAGGGAGCTCTGAAGGTCGGGAAGTTATGGACCCACCTGATGATCCAGGTCCTGCCAGATTATGCCACTGTATTGGAATTGGCCAAGAAATTTGTTTTGATGGAGGGAGAAGAGAAAGCTGCCCAAAGAGTGGAGACCCATAAAAGAAAGGTTGTGAGGCCGGAAATACCGCAAAGGTCGAACAAAGAATTGAGGAGACCACCCCCTGAGACAAAGGGAGTTCAGGCCAATGCCTCAGAGCAATGCACCTCAGGAGAAAAAGGCTCAGGTGCAAGTAAATCATGTGGGCAGAAGGGCAGTGTATACTCTTCTGAATAAGCCATTGGCTCAGATTATCAGAGAAATCCAAGATAAAGGCCTTCTGGTGGAGCTAGACCTGAGGAATTATCCGACGTGAATAAGATCAAGAAGTCATGTTGTGTGCATCATAACCTGAGGGGGCACATGACGGAAGGTTGTGGGGACCTGCGGGAGCAGGTGGAAAACTCCTGGCGCAAAATGGTTACCTGAATGATTATATCGACCAATAGGCCATGGCGGCCCGGCAGCGACGAAAACCTAGAAAATATATACCATCGCTGGTGGGAAGACACTGGCCAAAGACTCAAACCGATCAAGGAAGAGTTACAGCAGGTCCCGGAGACCGGAAGTATTGACAACGGAGCGGGCCCCAAGGGTTCAAAGGGGGAGATTGGTCCCAATTATGTTCACAGATCAATATACCCATGAGGTGAGTTCCCCCATGATGATGCACTGATAATTAAGGCTGTGATCGAATGAGCTGAGGTGGATAGGATCTTGGTGGATCCGCAGAGTGCAGTTGACATAATCTCCAAGGAAACCTTGGACGGTTTGGGGGTGGAGTATGCCACTATGACCTAGGACGGAACTCCCTTGTACGGGTTTAGTAGTGCAACAGTCATTGCTTTGAGTAGAATACAGTTGGCCATGAAAATCGGGACCACTCCCCACACCCGGACTATCATGATGGACTTTACAGTGGTAGACTGTATGAGCAGTTACCAGGTTATTTTGGGCCGACCTTTCATGATGAAAACGAAGGCCGCAATGTCATGCTACTATTTGAAATTGAAGTTCCCCACCCGAGATGGGATTGGGATAGGGTGTGGAAGTCAGAAAGCAGCCCGGAGTTGTTTCGCCACCGTCTCAAATGAGACTCTTTGCGTTGAAAAAGACAACCGGAAGAGGAGATTGAGAGAAGAAGAATAGGTGACAGTTGAATCTCCAGATCCACAGCTCGAAGATTTTACCCAATTGGGGGCAGGCGAGGAGCTGGAATCAATAGAACTCTTCGGCCCATGGAAAATTATAAAAGTGGGAGCGGGTTTTGGAGAAGAAACTGAGCAAGGCTTAGTAATGTTTTTAAAAGAGTATGCATATATCTTTGCTTGCGGGCATGACGACATGCCCGGGATAGATCCCAAGTTCATCAATCACCATTTAGCAATGGATCAGGTTCATAAACCAGTCAAGCAGAAGAGGAGAATCTTCAATTAGGAGCGCTGCGAGGCGATAGGGGCCGAAGTGGAAAGGCTGTTAAAGGCCGATTTTATCAGAGATGTGAGATACCCGGAATGAGTATCAAATGTGGTATTGGTAAATAAGGCCAGCGGAAAGTGGAGAATGTGTGTAGACTTTTTCGATCTCAACAAGGCCTGCCCAAAGGATAGTTTGCCACTTCCGAAGGTGGATCAGCTGGTGGATTCAACGGCATGTCATAGGCTGCTTAGCTTCATGGATGCCTTTTCGGGATATAACCAGGTCAAGATGCATCGCGAGGATGAGGAGAAGACAACTTTCATCATGAATCAAGGGTTGTATTGTTATAAGGTGATGCATTTCGGGTTGAAGAATGCCGGGGCTACATTTCAGTGGTTGGTGAACAAGGTTTTTAAGCCCCTCATCGGCAAGACTATGCAGGTGTACGTTGATGATATGATAACGATGACCAAGAAGCCCGAGGATCACTTGGTCGACCGTGCGGGGAATTTTGAGTTGTTAAGGAATCATAATATGAGGCTAAACCCCAAGGAATACGCATTCGATGTAGCGTCGGGTAAATTTCTGGGATACATGGTCAGTGCTCGGGGTATAGAAGCACATCCGCATAAGATCCGAGCCGTTTCAGAATTGAAACCCCCCAGGACGGTAAAAGAGGTGCAGAGTTTAATAGGCCGAGTGGCTACATTAAATCGGTTTATTTCCGGAGCAACCGATAAATACCACATTTTTTTTCAAGTTGATCAAGAAGGCAAAGAAGTAGGTCAGCTGGACGGCGGAATGCGAGGAGACCTCATACAGTTAAAGCAATACTTAGCTCAGCCCCCACTTTTGGCCAAGCCGGTCCTAGGTGAGACTCTGTTTTTATACTCAGCTGTTTCTGAGCATGCTGTGAGTTCGGTGCTAGTGTAGGAGGCGGACAAGGTCCAAAGGCCGGTGTACTATACTAGTAAGGCCTTGATGGATGCAGAGACTAGATACCTGGCCAATGAATTGGTATCTTTGTCCTTGATTATGGCAGCCCGAAAGCTGCGACCTTATTTTGAAGCTCATCATATCGGGGTCTATACCGACCATCCCCTGAGACAGATCCTACATAAGCCGGAGGTCACGGGTCGGTTAGTAAAGTGGTCGGTGGAACTAAGTGAGCATGACGTATCCTATCTACCGAGAGCAGCAATAAAAGGGCAGACTTTAGCAGATTTTGTAGCCGAATACGCATGACCACAGATTTTAGAAGTCCCAGAGATCAAGTGGGAATTTTCAGTGGACGGATCGGTCACTTCGCAAGGTTGCTGGGCCGGAGTTGTCCTACGGAGCAGTGACGGTGAAAAGGTGGCATATGCTTTGAGATTCACCTTCGAGACAACAAATAACGAGGCCGAGTATGAGGCCATTATGGCCGGTTTGAGGTCATGCATGGTAGTTGGTATCCGAGATGTGATTGTAAAGAGCGACTCCCAGCTAGTCATCCAACAGTTAAAATGCGAGTTCCAGGCTAGAGAACAGAACATGATGGCTTATATGGCCGAGGTGAAGAAGTTGGTTGGGGGATGGGTAATGTGCAGTTCGAACAGATCGGCCGGGATGATAACCATTAAGCAGACTCTTTGGCTCGGCTGGCATCGTCAATCAAGTCAGAGAAGCCTAGAACCATCCCTCTGGTTTGCCTACAATTGAAGAGTGTTGGGGATCCGGAGATAATGGAAGTGGATATAGAGGGGGAAACCTCTTGGATGGATCCGGTTAGGAAGTACTTGGAGATCGGGGAGACGTCTGAACACAAGAAGGAGGCAAGAAAGCTAAAATACTGGAGTTCTAAATTTTGTCTGATTGAAGGAGTCTTGTACCGGAGGGGGTACATGGTGCCACTTTCGAGATGTCTTACGACCGAGAAAGCGGACTATGTGCTCAGGGAAATACACGGAGGGATTTATGGGAGTCATGCCGGGGGCAGTCAATTGCTTATAAGGTGCTAAGGCAAGGATTCTCCTGGCCGACCATGCATCAGGACAGGATGAAGATAGCCATAAGTGTGAGGGATGCTAGAAGAACGCAAACATTCACCATCAGCCTGCGGAGAAGTTGACCACTCTAGTCAGCCCCTGGCCGTTCGGCCAATGGGGGCTAGACATCATTGGGCCAATGCCAGCAAGATGAGGACATGCCAAGTACGCTATTGTTTCCATTGACTATTTCACCAAGTGGGTAGAAGCCGAACCCCTATCTACAATCACAGAGAATAAGGTGATGAAATTTATGAAGAATAGTATTATCTGCAGGTTCGGGATCCCCCCGGGCCATCATCACTGATAATAGGATGCAATTCGATAGCAGAGGTTTCAGGAAGCTCTGTGAAGACCTCCAAATCGCCTTGAGATTCACTTCACCTGTTCACCCCAAGTCTAATGGGCAGGTCGAGGAGACCAACAAGACAATCAAGGCAAATATGAAGGCTAGGCTCGGATCTTGTAAAGGTCTGTGGGTCAAAGAGTTATCATAAGTATTGTGGGTGCATCGGACAACCTACAAGGACTCCACATGGAAAACTCTATTTTCTTTGGCCTACGGTTGTGAAGTAGTTATCCCAGTAAAGATCGGGATGGCACAGAGTCCGGCATTTCGAGACCGAGCAGAATGAAGAGCTCGTCAGGAACCACCTCAATCTAATGGAAGAAAAACATTAGAAGTCAGCTGTCAAGATGGCCATCTATCAACAAAGAATGACACGCTTCTACAATAAGAAGGTTCAGACTCGGTCCTTCTTTCCTGGAGATTTGATTCTGAGAAGAGTTCCATTGAATACCCGAAATCCTGAAGAAGGCTCATTGGGCGCCAAGTGGGAAGGGCCATACAGAGCGGTGGAGAAAGTTAGACTGGGTATCTATCTTTTGGAACAGTTGGAGGGTACCCAAATCACGAAGCCCTGGAACGCCTATATGTTGAGAAATAATTTCCAATAGACCACCTCTTTGGCTCCTTTCACCTTTGAGGATCCAGAACGCATCAAGGGATGAAGTACATGTGGGAAAAGCGAGAACCCCTCGTGGCACGCCAATCCCGGGTGTCATTATCAAACCCTAGAGGCCGGAGCGTTACTACCCCATGACTCGTATTTTTAAGGAATTGCTCGGGTAAACCGGACCCATGGAGGTTTCTTCTCCTGCGAGTTGGCTGGTGAATCCCGTAACACCTCGGGATGGCGAACAAGGGGAGGTTTCTTCCCCCGTGAGTTATCTGCCTTACCCATCTCATGTACCACCTCGGGATGGCGAACACGGGGAGGTTTCTTCCCCCGTGAGTTATCTGCCTAACCGCCTCGGATCAGGAGAAGCATAATATGGGGAGGTTTCTACCCTCAAAGCGTTTGCAGACTCCAGAGCCACCCGACATGGGGAGGTTTCTGCCCCCATGGCTTTGGCCGCTCACCAATCCGTAGCCCGGCTAGCCGGGATGCTGAATTGTAAGGTTCATAATTTTATTTTGGGAGGCACCAGGCAGGACGCTGCCTCGGGGCACCCGAGTTGTTATCTTTTTTGGTCTGTGTGGAGTATGTGCTAAGTCACCTCCAATGTACTTACCTTGTCTTTTTTCCTTTTTTTGTTTTTGCTGATGCCCGGTAAAGGGACTCCTGCGCCGGGATCCATGGAGTCTCAGAGGTTGAAGTTCTTTCCTCTTGATTAAGTCTCATCTATTACACTAGCTCGGGGCTGGATTCGTTCTGCCAAAGCTTTCTGCTCCACTAGCTCAAGGTTGGATTCGTTCCGCCGAAGCTATTTGTTCTACTAGCTCGGGGCTGGATTCATTCCGCCGAGGCTACTTGTTCTACCAGCTTGGGGCTGGGTTTGTCCCGCCGAGGCCATGTGTATTGCTATTTCGGGGCTGGATTCATTCCGTCGAGCTACTTGTTCTAACAGCTCGGGGCTGGGTTTGTCCCCCGAGCCCATGTGTATTGCTAGCTCGGGGCTGGATTCGTTCCGCCGAGGCTACCTGTTCCACCAGCTCGGGGCTAGGTTTGTCCCGCCGTGGCCATGTGTATTGCCAGCTCAGGGCTAGATTCGTTCCGCCGAGGCTACTTGTTCTACAAGCTCGGGGCTGGGTTTATCCCGCCGAGGCCTTGTGTATTACTAGCTCGCGGCTGAATTCGTTCCGCCGAGGCTACTTGTTTTACCAGCTCGGGGCTGGATTAGTTCCGCCGAGGCTATCTGTATTGCTAGCTCGGGGCTGAATTCCTTCCGCCGAAGATACTTCTTCTACCAGCCCAGGGCTGGGTTTGTCCTGTCGAGGCCATGTGTATTGCTAGTTGGGGTCGGGTTACGTCCCACCGAGTGGATCATAGTAAAGGTGGGGTCAGAGCACATTCCCCCAGATAGGTGTCAGAATCCTCGAGGACAGAGCACATGGGGATGACAGGGATGACTTGAACGGCTGTCAGAATCCTCGCCGGCCGATTGATCAACACACTCATGACTTTATAGTTCCTGGTACCAACTCGTACACTCGTTGAAACCAAGAACTAGGGGACAGATGTTGATGGTGTTTCTCGCGACAAAGTATTAAAACAGTACAACAATGACAGAGATGGAATTTATCCTTTTGAAGGGACGAGTGTTCAGAGGGTATTGATTACTCCTCAGCCATGTATGGTGTTCGGACCCGGTTTCCCGGATCAGGCCGACCAAAGGACACAACATGATGCAGGTCTCAGAGGCCGACAACATCAGAGTTGAGACCGATCACTTTAGCTCGGTAGCTCGATTCAGTTCTACTTTTCCTCATGGATCGAGATGATGAGCTCGGATATTTCGGGTCAAGTCGAAAGTAGTTGGGGTAGTTCGATACACGGTTTGGCCGTGCTCATGAAGCCCGACGTGTGATCAGGACCGTTTGGACCTTCCTCCCTTACATGTACTATCGTATAAGAGACCTTTACATGTTGTCATCATAATATTAAAGTGTGGCAGTGTATAAAACGGCGTGATGTGACAAGAAGTCAGATGACAGAATTACTTTCGGCAAGGAAGTTGGGGCAGAGAGCCCGTCAATCAGCCGGAGATCCACATGGCTGACGTCATTGAGATATGGAAAAAATTTCATTTAAGCATTACTTGTAAGAAATACTAAAAAGATAGCAAACATCTCAGTTTTCTTTAAACCCTCCTGAAAAACAGGTCGGTCGAGCTCGGTTTTGTAATAAAAAATCATACCCCACTTTGTGCCCGTGGATGTAGGCTGAATTTACTCCGCTGAATTTACTATTTGTCGATTTTGTGTTTGTTTTGTCTTTTGCTATATTTGCTTTTGGTCCCTCATAATCAAACAAATTCATGATTGGAGGAGGATTGTCCCGGGAGTGTTACCCCGAAACTACCCCTGAAACGAAAATCACCCGTCAACAAATTCTATAACCTAAATTTGTAGGTTCATTTTGAAACAAGATTTTCCCGTAAAATATGCTTTAAAAAGTTATTATAGGGAGCTTGAACCATAAGTAATCAAAAACTGTGCTTTAATAATTTCTTCGGCAATGCCGGTGCCACCATTATGATTATCTAACCGTCCGTTCTAGCTAACGTACATTGATTTTGTAGGACTTTTTCCTTGAGCCACTGCCATAAATGAACGGCTAGAACTGTCATTGTAACTATCATTAAACCACAAGTGGGCAGTTGATAATTATTATTAATTTTTTTTTTTTGCCGAGTGGTTCTTGTCTTATTTTTAATGTTAAGGATTCAGTGTTTAAATGCTGATTCTCTATTTAACTCATTTTAAGTCTATATATTCAGCCTATGCTAATATAATTTGAATCAGATTTAAAATTTTTAAATATACTTCTGATCGTAAATATCAATGAATTCTAAAATGTAATTCTAAAGAAAAAAGTTATCATTAAACATCAACATTCAGTTTTTAAATGTTGATTTGCTTTCAAATATTTAATATATCTAACTTGTAAAGACTCGAACTTATGGATGTATGAGTTTAATAAATAAAAAAATTGTTATAAAACTCTGACTTCCAATGTAGTATAATGACATTAAAATATTTATGTAACTAATATCATTTAATGAGAAAATGTTTTATTTGGTTGGTTGGTTTTGTGTGGCTATCTCTTTCTTTTGTTTCTTTCTCCTGTACACAGAAATTGTTGTCTTAATGATGTATAATGAAATGAGGATGCATGTGGTCGCTGGTCGAATCTGATCCCACATAACAATATGAAATTAATAATAGTTGATTAATTATCTGTTGTGGTCATTTGCTGTGAAAGCGCGATTCAGATGAAATAGTAATTATAAAATTTTTAAAGTTATTAAATAAATTATTCGATATCATATATTTATAATTTATTCATATTTCACCTAAACATATTATTCAATATCATATCATATAACGACATAATTAATAATGAAAATATTCGGAAACTTTTACGGAAACGATTTTCTGTAAAATAGCATAAAACACGTTTTAGTCTGTAACATCCCCCTCCTCAGAGAATGCTACCGGCATGGAATATGCTAACCTATCCCCCTGAGCCTCTGACTTTCTGACTCTGACCAATGCTACTGATATCAACTCTGAAGGGGTTATTTAGGGGGTGAATCCGGTAACGCAGCGGAAGCGGTGAAAATCCGATTTTCAGATTTCAAAACTTTTTCTCGGATTAATTAAATAAACATATTTATTTAATATTCCAATAATCAAATAATGAAATAAAAATTCAATTGAATCAAATTCAAGTGAAATTACCAAATTACCCTTATATGGTATTTTGTCCATATTAGTCCGAAATTGATCCAATCAATTTTGAATGATTCTAAATCATTTCTAAGATGAACTTAGCATGTTCAAAACATCAAAACACCAAAAGCAACCAAAAATCCAAAAATTAATTTCTTGGCCGAATGCTTCAATTTGGGGGCATTTGTGCCTTTAGTCATTTCATGCTTCAAAACACATCCAAATGTAATCCAATCAACATGAAACTTTATATGCATCATATACACATCCTAATGCACAACATATCTCAAAACCCCCAAATTTAGAATAGGTTATGAACCCTAATTTTTCAATTTCCACAAATTGGGCAAATTAGGCCATTTACATTAAATCAAATGTTTCAATCATCAATCTTTCAACTAATTCAAGTCTCAACACAATGAAACAACTCAAGATCAAATCTAGGTCATTTAAGAGTGGGTCAACAACTCTAGAATAGCAACATGGTTTCATAAACCTTAAAAGAATACATATAACTACACTAGTTACATTCTTTGTTCATCATACATGCTCAACACTTTCAAACAAATTTCCATCATCAAAAACACAAGAAATAAAGAAAAGAATAACTTAAGAAACTCATGAGAGGTAGCCTAGATCCTAAGGAACAAATTCCTTTCTAATAGTAAGTTTAAGAAACTTACAAAATCCAAGCTTTTCTTTAGGTTTTTTTTCTTTTCTCCTTCACTTTCTTTCTTTGTCTTTCTTCAATGGAATTTTGTTTTTGATAAAGTGTATTAGGTTAAGTGAAATGAAAAATGAAAAACAATTTATATGTGTAACATTTACACCTTGGCCGAAAATGATGGCCAAATTCAACAAATTGTAATTTCAATTTCATTTCAATTATAATTAAATCAACTTGCATAAATATCTTCTAACAACTTTATTAGATATTTATTTAAGTCAAATATGGCAACTAAAGTCATTTACTTAAATTATCCTAATGTAAGATATTTATATTTTAATTAATTTAATCATTTAACAATTAAATAATTAATTAATTAATCAAATACAAATATATTAAATATATGTATAATATTTACATTAATATTAAAAACATATATTCATTTAGGAAATAAGTCAAATAACTCATTTTGACTATTAATTAATGTGTATTTAAATTAATCAAGTATTAAATGTAAATACACAATAATTAAGGAAATGACTATCTAGTCTCTTTAGCATTTATCTTGCGTTTAACCATTAAACGACTTATAAATAATCAATATTATTTATTTATGTTGCTCTAGTGCTCAACGAGTATGTTTCATTATTGAGACTCTCTAGGTTCAGGTATATCCGTCACAAAATCTAATTTCGTGTCCATAATCTATCCACCCGTAGATTATGACGATCACGGATAATCTCGCTGAACCATACAGGTCGAGGTCATCGCAAATGTATAATTCCTCCGTCACAGGTATCCGGATAAATCTCAGAGATATAGATGTAAACGTCAAATCTCTATCGGGACTATCCAGTCGACTATTCTATTAGCAATCTCAAAAAGAATGTTTAGAACTAGCTTCTAAACTTACCACGGGCCCATGGTTTTATCTGATTGCTAATCATATGGACTACCTATGCTCTGGTACACAGAACTGACGGATCCTATCTTGATACACATAGGACACCCTGAGGATCTATCTACACCCAACGAACAGGCGGAGGTCTGATCTAAATAGATCGGTGACGTGACTGCCATCTAAGTGTAGAAGATGTCTCATGTGCCCACAATGGCATCTCAAGTCTAAGAATCACAAGTGCTACTCAACCCAAGAAGATTCTTATTGATGCTGGTGTACCATCCATTAAGAATCTTCGGTGAGTCGTTCAGTGTTTATCCACTATAAACACCTACACGTCTATACTAGTCTCCAAGACTTATGGTTCATTGAGAAACCATTGGAATCATATATTCCAGTATACGACATGTACTGGTCTCAACGGGTTTACTATACTGACCAAGTAGTGTAAACCTTGACCAGGAACTGTCTGAGAATGACAACTTCATGATACGACTCAATGTCCGTTGCGACGCTTTTGCAACTGTATCATGACTAATCATTCTAGGGTCATTACGTCTTTACCATATAAAAGATTAGATTATATTATAGAAACTGCATATATTATTACTGATAATAACGTTTTACAGAAGTATTTAACAAAAATACAATCGGGAATTGGCGCTCTGAGCACCAACCCCTACAAACTCAAATACAAATTCATACCTGGGACCATAGCCCAACACAATAACACCAAATAAATGCAATTCAAAACTCATAATTGTATACTCAATAATACTTTTCTGCACAACTCTGTTCCTGGACACCTTGACTTATCACACACACAATCTCAACTATACAAGATATATGACACATGACTTTTCTTGGACTGTGACAGGACTGTAACTCTATACTCGCCCTGGTGGACTCAAACCCTCTAGTGACTGCCAACAATATCCATCCTCTCGAGTGTTGGATAATTATGACCCATAGCATCACTATTTGTACAGAACATGGTGTTGTTGTACAAATTAACTATTTGACAAAGGAAATTACTCTTTTATCATTTGTAATTGGATTACCAAGATACATAAATGATAAAAGTCCGACCATATGATTAGTACCGGATTAATAAGATATGAGACAGTATTAATCCACTACGGTTTAATCATTAAAATATCCCTAGTCGTATTATTATCGAGATTGGACATTGATAATGCGGAATAGACTAGTATTGCACTTGTGAGCGTTGTGGGAGCATAACGACATAGTTCTCATATATTTAAGTATTGGATACTTATGTAAGTGTGTAGGACACAGAAATCGGCGACGCTGTTCTAGGTTCACGGCCTAGTTGGGAGTACGGAATAGCCCGCGGGGGAACTAAACCGGAGAAATAACATGGAGTCGCCACCCAGTGTGAATTGGGAAAATGTGATTTAAGTTCGCACTCACCCCTCGCAAGGGAAGACCTCAAACCGTTGGGTTCGGAATGGTCCCTTACTTATGTCACTTGTAATGATGTGATTTATGCAATAAACTAACCGAATCTACGCAACATGCTCAAGAACAACCTATATCTAAAAGATAAATCCTATGTCTAAGTTTGCATGCTTGAAAAGTAAGTTATCACCACGGCAAACACACAATAACACACGGAAATCCCATGAACATGCTTCAATCATATAATGCGGAAAACAAATAACAACATAAACATAATGCAAATTCCAAACGCAAAATAAATAACTAATCATGCTTAAAAATAAACAACTAAATCATGCTTAAAGATAAATAACATTCTAAACTAAATCATGCTTACAAAGATAAATAACGTACTAGCAACCTAATCATGCTCAAATACATGGTTGGATGAAATGAAATACGTGTGTCTCTCAAGTGGTACGTGGCGCTGTATCCCGAGTGCAAATCACACTACCGTCCATTCGGATTTGGCTACAGAATTTACGTTCGGGTTTCCATCCGATATACCACAAAAGAGAACACGCATTCCGTTCATCCGGAATTCACATCATGCCTCAACAAACGACTCTCATGCAATAATATATTAAAATAAATAAAGAAACGAAAGATAATAAGTAAAAAAGGGTGCCCTCAGGTCTAACCTTTTTTGTCGTCTCTTGAAAGCGCGTTACACGGCCGTCGGAAGGGTTGATGTTCCGTAACTTTTATGGTTCACTAATCCAACATTTTTCCTCGCTGTTTCGCTGTCTGGACTGCTGTTTTCACTCTGTTTCGCTGTTGTTTATGTTGTATTTTTCTGGTCACTGTTTTAAGGTAATAGGGGACTGTTTTTGTCGATTTTTGGAGGGTTAAGGGCTGCGGTCTTTGGACTGTTTTAAGGGTCTAATATACGGCTGTTTAGGGTAGTTTTTTAGGTGCAGTTTTGGGTTAATTCGGGGACTGTTTTGGGCAGTTTTTTAGGTGTAGTTTAGGGTTAATTCGAGGACTGTTTTGGGCAGTTTTTTATGGCTGTTCAAAGGCAATTTAACGTGGCTGTATTGAAGGCAGTTTGAAGGTAGTTTAATATGGCTGTTTGAATGCAGTTAGGGACTCGTTTTGGTCGGTGATTCGGAGGGTGTGTTTCACGGTTTGGTTGTGAGGTAATGAATGGCTTACGTGAGTGGAGTGTTTGTTGCGTGAGTGATGCGTTGAAGGGGACAGGTGTGAGGACTATGTGAGTGGCTTGCGTAAAGAGGGCTGGTGAGCGGGCAATGGTGCATTGAGTGTTGAAGGGTACGTGTTGAAGGCTAGTGAGTGGGCAATGGTGCGTGGCTGTTTGCGTGGGGTTTGTGACGTTGAGTTGAGGGCTATTGAAGGTTATGGCTAAGCGTGAAAAGGGCGGTGAATGGTGTATAGGCGTGAGGGGTATAGGCCGTGAATGGCTTAAGTTTTTTTGGAGAAGGGCAGCCATGAATAGAGAGGAGAGAGAGAGTTTGGAACCGAGAACTGCTAGGGTTTATTTGGTGTTTGTTTTTTAGAGAAGATGGGGCGTGAATGCTAGGGTGGTTTTGTGAGATTTTTTGTGAGTAAGATGAATGAGCTCTTTTGTTAATTTTTTTGTGAATGAGCCAGGGGTTTAGATGTGTGGTGAAGGATTTGTTTTTATAGGCAAAGGGTTGGGGTTTACCTTGTGAGAGAATGAAGAGGATTTGTGCATTAAAGGGGATATCTTTTAATTAGTATGTAATAAGGAAATCTTTTAATTAGGGAAGTGATTTGATTTAATTTGATTTATTCTCTTTTAGTTAGGGATATGGTTTGGTTTATATCTTTTAATTAGGGAATGTATTTTAAGTGGATTAGGAAAGTATTTGATGAGATTTATTTAATTTAGGAAGGGGATTTATTTAATTTTGGAATGAGATTTAATTTAATTTAATTGGATTTAATTTAATTTAATTTAATTTCAATTTAATTGGTTTTAATTTTAATTTGTGACATGTTTTAATTATTTCTTGGATTGGGCTTGGGTGAGATGGGCTTGGTGTCTTTTGAAACGGAGGTCCAACAAGCGAACCAGAAGCTACTCCAGCGAGTCAAATCCAACAATGTGTCAATTCTTGACTATTTCCTTCCGACGTCTGTTTCCCACGGCTTCCACAACTAAAGAGGTAGTGTCTTTATACGAGACTCATCATCGGGACTTATATGCAAAAATCCAGTGCCTACAAAGTGTAATAGGAGGTTGTGTTTACCGATGGTACGGAAACAGCTTCGCTCTGGATAGACCCCTCGGAATTCCATTGGTAGTATGACTATATGTCTATGGAAGTCCGAATCAGGGTAGGTGTATTTGGTCTTAACCTGAGACTTACATCTCTAATACTTGCGACAATCAATATACTTTGGTTTTGGTCGTCCAAGGCTTTAACAGGTTCTGTGTACGCCTCTTCTGGGTATATTGAGAATCGTAGTGTATTGGGTGTGATGTCAAGATGGAAGTATCACTCCAGTCATATGGAGATGATGGTCATGTAGGATACGGAATTGGTGCTCTTGTATGCTACAACTATCGAGATAATATGACTAGGTCATGTTTATCCGATTATAGAGACTAGTTACCAGACATCCGATATGAGCTTCGTACGGGGCAGACACAATTCCAGCCCCAAGCCTAACATGTGACATCCGATACTGGATCGCAATACGCAATACTTCGTATACTACGCCTGATACAGATTACATATTCCTTTAAGAATATTTCTGGAGAATTGGGTAGGCACGGTGCTTTGCTAGAAGCCAACCATGTCTTGTAAATCGGTAAAAACGTAGTACTGGGTACGTACGTGTTCGGATAGTCCGACGACCGGATTTACTGCCAACATATCCGGGGATCTCATGGGCACTTCCCGAAGATTCACCGATGACGTATGACTCGCACATAATTAATCTGGGATTAATTATTAGAGAGAAAATTAATCTAGGATTAATTACGGAGATATTTTATCTGGGATAAAATATTATTTAAAGAGAGAGAACGATTAATTTGGAACTAATCGATAAAATAATATTTTCGATATATTAAACGAAATTAGATTTCGACGCGGAATTAAAATTGGATTTTAATTCGGGCGAACGAGTTAATTTAGAATTAATTCGCTAGCGACGTGAATAGTAATTTTCGCTAGTTGGACTAATATTTAATCATTTTTTTAAATTAAACAGTTGGACTGTATTCAAACTACTTCAATTTATAGTTGATTATATAATTAGATTATAGTAATTAATATATTTGAATTAACCAATCAAATTATAGTTGATTATATAGTTGGACTATAGTAATCATTATATTCAATAGTACCTGAAATCGTTGATTGGATAGTTAGACTATAGCAATCAAGATAACTAAAAGATTAGCGTTTAGAAAATAATCCTGGGAGAAAATATTTTTAAACGGCTTTAATTTTCAGATTGGGAATAAAACCTCAAGATAGTCCTGGAAACTGAGAAGTTACTCTATTTGATAGAGCAACCACTTGGGCCTAAGCCCGGAGTTGAGCAAAATAGTAGAACATTATCTTTGGAAGATTCATGTGATGATAACATTAGTGCTCAATCCTTCATACTTACTGCAATGACTCTTTAATTCCGTCGTCAGAATTAAGGATTAGATCCTTATACCATGATAATGAAATTAAAGGATCTTCATAGATCTATTATTAGATCTTAGAAGTACAACTTGCAAAAGAAGCTCTTAAGCTCACGTATGTCAGAGGGTACATCTATTGAGCACTAAGTGTCGCAGATGATTGCTGACATCGATCAGCTAGGTTAGCTGGGCATTACCTACGTGGCCGAGACTACCAAAGATTTGATCTTATAATCTCTACCCGAAAGCTGGGGCAGGTTCATTATGAACCAAGAGTAAACTCTTGGAGAGTAGATGGCTATGCTCAAGGAGGCAGAGCCAGAGCTTCTAAAAGGGGCAAAGGCAAAATCATCATAGTCTTCTAGGAAGACAAAGGACATATCCCAAGATGTCTGCTCAAACTGTGGCAAACGGGGTCACTGTATGCGTGACTGCCGTATGGACAAGGCAGACAGGAAGGAAGTGAAGAGGGGCAAGGCTCCGGCTTCAAATATGTTTGTCATAAACATGTTCACTATTAGTTTCAAAATTGGATTTTTGATACTAAGTATTGTACATAGATATGTACTGATGTGTGGAATCTGCTGATTAGCAGGAGACTGTCTTCAGTTGAGATTACCTACGAGTCAGAAACGGGACGAGAGTCGATGTTTTAACCGTAGAAACCTAAGTTTAGGAACTACCATTCGGGTGTGTAATTAAATTAGGAAACTTTTACAATGTAACTAGTTTGACTAGAAACATTATCTCTTTATCAGGGTTTAACCTGTTGCGGGTATACCTTTATATTCTAGAACACTAAAGTGTTTTATTTTATAAAGATGATATTGAGATAAACACATTAGATGTGAATAACGGTATTTATATTTTGAATATAAATAAATCTCAAACGTATAACATGACAAACAAATAGCTCAAACTGAATTAATCAGATGAGACTTCTAAGTGGCATTGTTGTCTGTGACACATTAAACAAGACTCATATATCCACACTTTTGAAGAGCGGATACTAGGACGGATTTGATTCTAATCAAATGATGTCTACGAATCTAGTTTATTAGGCAAAATGCCTAAAACACCTTTTACTTGGTAAAAGTAAAAGTGCCACCGATCTGTTAGCCCTCGTTCATAGTGACGTAAGTGGGCCCATGTCTAGCTAGGCTAGAGGTGGATATGAACACTTCGTAACCTTTATGGATGTGGCATCGCATTATGGTTATGTGTTTCCTTAGAAACACAAAATCAGAAACATTTGATAAATTCAAAGAGTTTCAACCCGAAGTAGACAAACATATAGGCTGAAGTATTAAAACCGTCACGGTTAGACCGTGGTGGAAAATATTTAAGCAATAAATTTCTCGAATACCTGAAAGAGTATAGTATTCTTTCATAGTGGGCTCCTCCCGGAACACCTCAATTGAGCGGTGTGTCCAAACGGAGAAACCGAATTTTGTTGGACATGATAAGGTTAATCATGAGTTGCTCTAAGCTACCATTTTCCTTCAAGGGATACGCATTAAACAGTGCAAAACTTATTTTGAATAAGGTTCCATAAAATATGTTTGACAGACTTCATATTAGATATGAACAGGAAAGAAACCGGGTTTTCTCATTCCTGATGATTTGGGAATGCTGGGCATAAGTTTGGATGATACCAAACTAGAACCCAAGTCAGATAAGTGCCTAATTTGTAGGTTATCCTAGGGAAACCAAAGTATATTACTTATACATCTCACAAGAGAACAATTTAATTGTTGCTCGCCATGAGGTTTTCCTAAGAGGAATACCTATATGCAGTGGTAAGTGGTTGGAAAGTAAAACTCGATTAAAATCGGAGTAATACTGTTCCAGGCACCGATTCTTTAATGGAACACAAACAGTTCATCAGGGATGAATCTGTACCATAATCTTCGAATACACAAGAACCACGTAAGTCGGAGAGAGTTCGAAAACAACCTGGGAGGTATGGGTTTCTGATCTCACCTCGTAAAGATGTCAATCTTATTGAGGAATACAAACTGACTACGTATGAGGAAGTGATACAAGGTATCGACTCCCTATTATGGAAAAGTGCCATAAAGTCCGAAATGGATTCCATGTATACCAACCAAGTTTAGACACTGGTTGTTGTACCGGAAGGCATTGTGCCTATTGGTACAATATAAGTCTTCAAGGAAGACATACATGGATGGCAACACACTAACGTACAAAACTAGGCTTTTAGCGAAAAAGTATCGTTATCAACATTGTGTTTATTACAGCGAAACCTTTTACTTGTTGCCATGGTTAAATCCATTTGGATAATGCTTCCTGATGCTGCATGTTTCATTTATGAAATGTGACAGCTGAACATCAAAACCGCTTTCCTTAAACGGAAACCTTTTGGAGGATGTTTACAACATCCTGACGGTTTTGTCGTACCAAAACATGCAAACAAGGTTTGCAAGTTAAATCGATCCATTTATGGATTGAAGCAAGCATTGCGTTCTTGGAACTATCGTTTTGATGTAATCATAATGGTATATGATTTAATTCAAAACGAAAAATGATTCTTTTATATATAAGGAGGTTAGTGGGTGCGCACTGACAGTGAATGTCCTAAATAATGATGACATGTCATTTCTTGGAAATGACATTCCCATAATACAATCAGTGAAAGCTTAGCTTTCATGAAAGTTTTCCATATAATACTTGAAGAGACAACCTTTATTCTAGGAATAAGGATCTACTGGGATAGATCCAAAAGTTGCTGGAACTCTCCGAGAACTCGTACATTAAAAAATATGTACGTGACCTGGTGTCTCATATGCTTTGAGCATATGAAGTCACAATCAGGCCAATCCAAGTGATAGTCATTGGATTGATGTTAAGAACATCCTTAAGTATATTAGAAGAACTAATGATGCTTTCTTATGCTATCGAGAAGGAGAACTTGAAGTGACTGGGTTCACTGCTGCAAGTTTCCTAACCGATAAAAATGACTATAAGTCGTAATAAAGGTACTACATAGTTTGAATAACGGAACAGTAAGCTGGAAATCTTCCAAGCAAGATACTGTTGTCGAATAAACAACAAAAGTGGAATATTGCTGCAGCTGAGGCAGCAATAGAAGCCCTTTGGATCTATAATAATCCTAATCAGATTAGGAGTAATTCTGTTAGCGGCTGGGCTAGGCTACAACACAGGCTAAAGAATTAATGGTCTCATCAACGATCCAAATATATACTTCAATTATTTCATCTAATTCGTCGGATCATACATTGTGGCGATGTGACGATCGAATAAATCCCATCAGATGATAACCATTGCAAATCCACTGACGAAAGCCTTTCCTCAGCAGAAGTTTGAGCGAACAGTACATAGTTCAAGTGTAGGACACTTGAGTGATTGGCTATAGGCCAAGTGGGAGATTGTTGGACAGTTATGACCCATAACATCACTATTTGTACAGAACATGGTGTTGTTGTACAAATTAACTATGTGACAAAAGGAAATTGTTTTTTTATCATTTGTAATTGGATTACCAAGATACATAAATGATAAAAGTCCATATGATTAGTACCAGATTAATAAGATATGAGACAGTATTAATCCACAACGGTTTAATCATTAAAATATCCCTAGTCGTAGTATTATCGAGATTGGACATCGATAATGCGGAATAGACTAGTATTGCACTTGTGCGCATTGTGGGAGCATAACGTCGTAGTTCTCATATATTTAAGTATTGGATAATTATGCAAGTGTAATAGGAGGTTGTGTTTACCGATGGTACGGAAACAGCTTCGCTCTGGATAGACCCCTCAGAATTCCATTGGTAGTATGACTATGTGTCTATGGAAGTCCGAATGAAGGTAGGTGTATTAGGTCTTAACCTGAGACTTACATCGCTAATACTTGCAACAATCAATATACTTTGGTTTTGGTCATCCAGGGCTTTAATAGGTTCTGTGTACGCCTCTTCTGGGTATATTGAGAATCGTAGTGTATTGGGTGTGATGTCAAGATGGAAGATCACTCCAGTCATATGGAGATGATGGTCACGCAGGATACGGAACTGGTGCTCTGATATGCTGCAACTATCGGGATAATATGACTAGGTCATGTTTATCCGATTATAGAGACCAGTTACCAGAGATCCGATATGTGCTTCGTATAGGGCAGACACAATTCCAGCCCCAGGCCTAACACGTGACATCTGATACTGGATCGCAATACGCAATACTTCCTATACTATGCCTGATACAGATTACATATTCCTTTAATAATAATTCTGGAGAATTGGATAGGCACGGTGCTTTGCTAGAAGCCAACCATGTCTTGTAAATCGGTAAAAACGTAGTACTAGGTACGTACGTGTTCGGATAGTCCGACGACCAGATTTACTGCCAACATATCCGGGGATCTCTTGGGTCGCTTCCCGAAGATTCACCGATGACGTATGATTCGAGCTAAATTAATCTGGGATTAATTGCGGAGAGATTTTATCTGGGATAAAATACCATTTGAAGAGAGAGAAAACTTAATTTGGAATTAATCATTAAAATAATATATTTGATATATTAAATGAAATTAGATTTCGACGCGGAATTAAAATTAGATTTTAATTCGGGCAAATGAGTTAATTTATAATTAATTCGTTAGCGACGTGAATAGTAATTTTGCGAGGCATAATTATTTAATTAAATTTGATTTGATTACGTCACGACGGAAGTTCGTTAATTTGGAATTAGCGAACCCAAGCACATGAGTGTTTACGTGCCCACTCGCATTTGGAATCGTGTGGGGCCCACATGTCACATCAATTGTCACATCACATGTGACTTAAAGTAGCTTTATTGTGATGTGTTTTGGTGGAGTTGTTACTGACTTCTAAAACACTCCAAGTCAAGAGTTGATTGAATTGTACCAAATACACATGTTTGGTATATCAATTAATTGTTTTGAAAAACAATTTACACCAGCTTATTCTCTCTCTCATTTTACCGAAACTTGGGGCAAGTTTTTCTCTCCCAAATTTCTTTTTCCTTCACCGAAAGTTACAAGGAGAAATAGAAGGATTTTTTTTGCAAAAATTCTCAAAGGGCTAGCACTCTTCAAGGTATCATACAAGGTGTTAGGGAAACCTATTCAAGAGCTTGGAAAGACAAAACAAAGCTTGGAGCTTCTGCTTTCATCTTGGCCGAATTCTTGGACTGTTTGGAGGAGAAATTTTGTTGTTTGACGCATCCACAAACCGCTCAATGTAAGTGTGTTTCCACCTCACTTCTTTGATATTCATTCATGATTTTATGCTTATTTGATCTTGGGACTAATCATAGAAACCCAACAATGGTATCATTGAGCCAAAATGAGCATGAAATTTATTAGGGTAAAATTTGGGTAAAATCAATGTGAGCATGATTTGATAAAATTGATTGATTGAGTATGCTTTAATATCGATATATTGAGGTTGGATTGGATCAATTTCATGTATTATTGATTGGATCAATTTTTGCCCCTTGGATAGGCTTGGGCGAATCATGTTGTTACCCTAGGTTATTGGTATTTTTTGTTTTGATGCTCATTGGATGACTTGAAACAAATTGGAAATGTCGATTTTTAATTCGATCGGATTGAAAAACGAAATCGGACAAAAAATCCTTACCTTGGCCAAGAACAAATTAGCATGTATGGACTTGATTTTTTGATTCAAGAATGTTGGACATTAGTTGAACAAATAGGATACATAATTAATTGGTTAAATTGTATTTTTGAAATATTGATTTAGTTAATTAATTGATGTATTACACTTTAATTAATTAAGTTATAAAATTTGGAATTTTAAAATTTGGTTAATTGGGCTTAATTTTGAATTGAGCTTGAATATGTTATATTTGGGCATAATGGGCTTGGTTGGGCCAAGTTGGTTTAGGCCAATTGGATTGGATCCAAATTGGGCCTAAATCATTCCATTAAGTCCAAATGTAACAAATGGGCTTTAAAAGTTTAATTAGGTCTTATGGGCTTAAAATTGTTTTCTTGGCAAATGAGGGTGATTCCTTAATTGGGCTTGGTAATTGGGTTTGACCCATATTGACCAAAGCCCATGCCTTATGAAATCAATTGAAAGCCCATCGGACTTTAATTAAACGAACATTGGATGTTAGTTGGGCTTTGAGACCCGATAAGATTAGATTGGAATCTAAGTCGTTAAAGCGCATTAAAAGTGTAGATATTTAATTTGGAATTAAATAAATGAATTAGTATTGAATACGACTTAAATTAGATTTAACGAGTAGTTTGATATAATTCAAGAATTCGTACTTTGAGTACTTATTCGCAAACGAGATGGACTCGCGCAAAATCAAATCGTTGTTTGAACATTGGATGATCAGATAATTCAAAGACTGATTAATTGGATTAGATTGGTTGAATTGCATGCTATGAATGAATATATGGATGTGTTGAATGAATAGCGTATATCAGATGGATATTAGAAGGGAAAGGGCAATTTTAAAAACTGTTGTAAATTTGGAATTTATAAATTGGACCTGCGTGTCCAGCCTTATCTCTCATTATTTCTTTGTATTCTCTTCTCACCTAATTCCCCTCAATGTAATGAGGTTTCTATTATTGTATTAAGTAATTGGGTAGAAGTAGAATAATGCTAGCTAAAGAGAGGAAATAGAGTGATTTGTTTTAGGAACAAGTTGTTAAAATATTCATCCGCATATCGTTATTAATTTACTTTCGTGCCTTATTATGTGTTTAGAATGCATGTTTAAGGGTGTATGATGATGAGACCTAACAAAGATAATAAATTGGTTGCCAATTTACGCGAAAATCCCTCAATTTATATTAAGCGATATTTCCTTCCATTGAGTGATTCTTACTCAAGATCCAAGATTGGCATTGGCTTGTTGGCTAAAGTCAAGGCCTTTGTCATATCACAGATGTGTTTGAATCATGAAAGTTTTGTTCCATATCGGTTTCTTGTCCAAGTTGTGATTTTTTGGCCAAAGTCAAGATCACTTCTTGTCCATCGACATTGATTAGGAAACTTTCCCACGTCAATGGGTCCCTCTTAACTGGAATCATTAAGCTTGTTGTGCCAAAGCCAAGGCTTAGTTGATTAAGAGGAAACATGTTAGGAAATACATTGGATGTATTGGCATATATATTGTATATATGTTTCGGACTTGGACATCCACCTACCGGATCTAGGAATTGGATGAGATCCAATTGATCTCCGAGATCTACCTAGTTAAATATCATACAGCTTGTTGGCCAAAGTCAAGGTTGTGCGTTATTTAACGGGATCCTAGCCCACTAGGAAACTGGGTTTCCCGAGTACTCGACGAAGGGTTAGAGGCTCGCCGAAAAATAGTGGGAGGCTAGTATTGAACTTGCAATTTCGTTCGAATACTTAGCTTTACGCGCTTTCAAATATTTTCGTCAAAATTATTTTATTAGTTGGACTAATATAATGTTATTTTTCTTGTAACAGTTGGACTGTACCCTACATTGTTAATTGGATTATTAGATTATCATAATTAAAATGACCGGAAAGAATAGTAACCGTGATATAATCATGGGAGACAATGTCTTAAACGGGACTAACTTTTCCGATTGGGAACTCAATCTAAGGATAGTCCTTGGATCTGAGAGGCTTCTATATACTATAGAGATACCTCTTGGGCCTAAGCCCAGTTCTGATCAGTTGCTCGAGCTAGATCTTTAGAAGACACATAGTGATGACAACGCGACTGCTCAGTCAATTATGCTTGCTGCTATGACTCAGCAATTCTGTCAACGAAACAAGGGATTGGATCCCTATAACATGTTGGCGAAGTTGCACGATTTGAACCGATCTAACCTAAGGTCGCAGCGATATGAGTTACAGAAGAAGCTCTTCCGTGCTCGGATGTCGGAGGGTACGTCTGTGGAACATCACGTGACACAGATGATTGCCGATATTGAGCAGCTTGGACAAATGGGGATTTTCTTTGATAGAGACCTCTATAGATTTGATCTTGCAGTCTCTCCCCGACACTTGTAGTGGGTTCATCAAGAACTACAACATGATGAACCAAGAGCAGACTCTTGGAGAGCTGATGTCCACGCTGCGTGAGGCCAAGAAGGAGCTACAAAAGGGCAAAAGGCGCGAGGCGCACTTTGTTTTGACATCTCATTCACTGAGGGCTGGACCCAAGGTGACTGGAGGTGTGAAAAAGAAAAAGCATAAGAATAAGGGCAAGAGTAAGGTGTCAAAGGCTTCTGGGAAGCCGAATGACAAGTCTCAGGATGTTTACCTCCAGTACGGGAAGCGGGGTCATTGGAAACGTGACTGCCGCGAGTACAAGGCACTCCAGAAGGAGATAAAGGCGGGCAAGGCACCGGCCTCAGGTATGTTTTTTATAGAAATAAACATGACTACTTCTAGTTTTAAAAATTGGATTTTTGATTCTGGTTGTGGTACTCACATTTGTACTGATGTGCAGGATCTGCGGATTAACATGAAACTGGTGTCAGGGGAGATTGATCTGCGTGTTGGAAATGGGACATCTGTTCCCGTTTTGGTCGTGGGCACTTTTGTTTTGGAACTGCCCTCGGGGCATGTACTTGAACTTTTGGACTGTTATTATGTACCTAGTTTGACTAGGAATATTATGTCGGTATCTATGTTAACCCAATGTGGGTATACTTTTGTATTTCGAAACACTGGGTGTTTTATGTATAAAAACGATATAGAAATTTGCACTGCTGTTGTAAATAATGGTCTTTATATTTTGAATATAAATCAATCTCAACAATATTCTGCAACAAACAAAAGACTTAAAGTAAGCCATAAAGATGAAACTTATATGTGGCATTGTCGTTTGGGACACATAAACAATACTCGCATATCCACACTTTCGAAGAGTGGGTACTTGGAAGGATTTGATCCAAATTCATATGACGTCTGCGAATCTTGCTTATTAGGCAAAATGCCTAAGTCACCTTTTAGCGGTAAAGGTGTGCGTGCCACCGAACTGTTAGCCCTAGTTCATAGTGACATTTGTGGGCCCATGTCTATCCAGGCTAGAGGTGGATACGAATACTTCGTAACCTTTACGGATGATGCATCGTAGTATGGTTATGTGTATCTTATGAGACACAAGTCGGAAACATTTGATAAATTCAAAGAGTTTCGACCGAAGTTGAAAAACAGACCGGTAAAAGTATTAAGACATTACGGTCGGACCGTGGTGGCGAATACTTGAGCAATGAGTTTCTTGACTACTTGAGAGAATATGGTATTCTTTCACAGTGGACTCCTCCTGGAACACCGCAATTAAACGATGTGTCCGAACGGAGAAATCGAACTTTGTTAGACATGGTAAGGTCTTGATGAGTCGCACTGAGCTACATATTTCCTTCTGGGGATATGCATTAAACAGTGCAATTCTTATTTTGAATAAGGTTCCGTCAAAGTCTGTTCAACAGACTCCGTATGAGATATGGACAGGAAAGAAACCGGGTTTCTCATTCCTGAAGATTTGGGGATGCTGGGCATACGTCAAACGTTTGAAAGGTACCAAACTTGAACCCAAATCGGATAAATGCCTATTCGTAGGATATCCTAGGGAAACCAAATAATATTACTTCTATCACCCACAAGAGAACAAAATATTTGTTGCTCTACATTCGGTTTTCCTTGAGAAGGAATTCCTAAATGCAGTGATTAGTGGGAGGAAAGTAGAACTCGATGAAAATCGGAGTGATACTGTTCCTGGCATTGAATCTTCAACGGAACATGAAAAGTTCATCAGGGATGAAGCTGTACCACAATCTTCGATTACACAAGGACCACGTAGGTCGAAGAGAGTCAGGAAACAACCTGAGAGGTATGGGTTTCTGATCTCACCTCAGGTAGATATTAATCTCATTGAGGATAACGAACTGGCTACGTATGAGGAAGCGATACAAGATATCGATTCCGCTTTATGGCAAGAAGCCATGAAGTCCGAAATGGATTCCATGTACACCAACCAAGTTTGGACTCTGGTTGATGCACCAGAAGGAGTAAAGCCTATTGGATGCAAATGGGTCTTCATGAAGAAGACCGACATGGATGGCAACGTACAAACGTATAAAGCTAGGCTTGTAGCGAATGGGTATCTTCAATGAAATTGTGTCGATTACGATGAAACTTTCTCACTCGTTGCCATGATTAAATCAATTCGGATAATGCTTGCGATAGCTGTATATTTCGATTACGAGATATGGCAGATAGACGTCAAAACCGCTTTCCTTAACGGAAACCTTTTGGAGGATGTTTATATGCAACAGCCTGACGGTTTTGTCATGCCGTGACTTGCAAACAAGGTTTGTAAGTTAAATCGATCCATTTATGGATTGAAGCAAGCGTCGCGTTCTTGGAACCAACGCTTTGATGAGATCATAAAAGAATATGATTTCGTTCAAAGCGAAGATGATCCTTGTGTATATAAGAAGGTTAGTGGAGTGCATTGACATTCATTGTCCTTTACGTTGATGATGTATTGCTTATTGGCAATGACATTCCCATGTTAACGTCAGTGAAAGCTTGGCTTTCATTGAAATTCTCCATGAAAGATCTGGGAGAAGCAGCCTTCATTCTAGGAATAAAGATCTACCGGGATAGGTCTAGAAAGCTGATTAGATTCTCCCAGAGTACGTACATTGACAAAGTGTTGAAGCGATTCATCATGGATCAGTCCAAGAGGGGACTGTTGCCAATGTCATATGGCGTCACTCTATCTAAGGACATGTGTCCTAAAACTCAAGATGACAGAGACAATATGAGTCGGATACCATTCGCCTCGACAGTCGGATCGATCATGTATGCCATGATATGTACACGACTTGATGTCTCCTATGCTTTGAGCATGTGTAGTCGCTATCAGGCCGATCCAGGTGAATGTCACTGGATGACGGTTAAGAATATCCTTAAGTATCTTAGACGAACTAAGGATACATTCTTAATCTATGGAGATGGAGAAATTGAGGTAACTGGGTATACCGATGCAAGTTTCCAAACCGACAAAGACGACTGTAAGTCGCAATCAGGGTACATTTTTTGTTTGAATAACAGAGCAGTGAGTTGGAAATCTTCCAAGGAAGAGACTGTTGCCGATTCAACAACAGAACCGAAGTATATAGCTGCAGCAGAAGCAAAAATGAGGCAGTTTGGATCCGAAAATTCCTAATTGGATTAGGAGTAGTTCCGTTAGCAGCTGAGCCCGTTCCATTGTATTGTGACAATAACGAGGCTATAGCGCAGACTAAGGAACTGCGGTCTCATCAATGATCCAAGCATGTTCTTCGACGTTTCCATCTGATTCGTGAGATCATACATCGTGGTGATGTGAAGATTGAGAAGATCGCATCAGAGGAAAACATTGCAGATCCGCTGACGAAAGCCATTCATCAGCCGAAGTTTGAGCGACATGTACATAGTTCAGGTATTAGATGCTTGAGTGACTGGCTATAGGCCAAGTGGGAGATTGTTGGACAGTTATGACCCATAGCGTCGCTGTTTGTAAAAACTTTATGGTTTTGAATTCGAGTGCGGCAACGCAAGTCGTATCAAGCGTCAAATCAATCAGTCGCATCAAGCGTCAAATCACTTGTCACTTTGAGTGATGTGATTGATTGATATGATTGATTGATTGAAAGACATGTCACTTTATTAAAGTTGATATGACTTAAAGTTGATGTGAATAGTGGATGTAGTTTGGTGGGAGACTTTATTACCTTTTTATTTTGATTTTTGAAAAGAAAAACAAATGGTAATTGTTATATATTTTTGGAAAATATATAAGTAAAAGTCTTTACACATTTTACAAATATACAACACATCTTTCATCTCTCCATTTCTCTCACAAAAGCTCACGCCCAAGGGGCAAAACTTACAGGTTTTTTCATCCAGAAGAACGTGAGCTTTAGGGAAGCAAGAGTTGGGTTTTCATGGTGAAAAATCCAAGTGCTAGCACACTACGAGTCTTGCGAAGGTGGTAGGGAGGTTCACCCATGAGCCGGGATCCGTTCGACGAGGCTAGGAGCTCCGTTTTCTCAGCTCAAAATCGGAAACTGAAGACAGTGGACTGCTGCAGTTCATGCGCCAAAACAGTGAGGTTTTTGTGCTTCAATCGTCTTCAAATCGACTCAACCGATCAATGTAAGTATTCCACTATCTTCGTTGGTGTAGTCGCACATTGTTTTCATAGCTTGTATGATCTTGGGACCTAGATTAAAACCAACAATGGCATCAAGAGCCTAGGTTCAAGCATGAAATTTTTAGGGCTTAAAATTTGGGAAAATTGATTTTGAGCATGATTTAGTTAAATTGTTTGATTAAGCATGTTTAAATGATGTTGAATTGAAGTTTGATTGGATCAATTTCATGAAAATTGATTTGGAATAATTTTCCCCAAAATATATGTGTTGGCCGAAAGTTTAGGGTTATTTGGAAATTTGGAATTTTTGATTTTGATTCATTGGATGAATTGGAATCATATAGGATGATGTTAATTTAAGATTAATTGGATTGAATTTTGAATTGAACAAAAATTCCCAATTTCCTTAAGGTGGCCGAATGCATTATGCCCTATAATGTCTTGGATTTTTTGATTTTTGAACATTGGATGTGTATGAAATCATTCGGGAAGTTAATTCGATGTCGATTGTGTAATTAATTGGATTGAATTCAAATCGGATAAAATTACCTTCTTTGGCCGAGACTTTGGAAGCATGTAAATGGGTTTGATTTTTCAATTTATGTGTTGCATATAATAATGAATTGAGTATGATTAATTGGACTAATTTGATGTTTTGGAAATGTTGATTTAGTTGATTAATCATGTAATGCACTTTAGGTAATTAAATTGCGGAATTGGATTCATGAATTTAATTATTTAGGCTTAAATTGGATTTGGGCTTCTAATGTTGTATTTGGGCCTATTGGGCTTGATTTTATCAAGTTGGGTTTAGGCCAAATGGATTGGATCCAATTGGGCCCAAAACCTTAACCATAAAGCCCAAATGCAACTAATGAACCTTTAAAGTTCAATTGGGTCTAATGGGCCAAGATTGATTTATGGGCTTATGGGGTAAATCCCGGATTGGAGTTTGGTTATCGGTTTCATCCGAGTTGACCAAAAGTCCACGCCTTAAGAAATCAATTAAAAGCCCATTGGACTTTAATTGAATTGACGTTGGACGTTAATCGGTCTTTGAGACGCGTTACGATTAAATTTGGAATTTAAATCGTAAAAGGTTTATTAATAAAGTGTAATATTTAATTTGGAATTGAATATTGAATTAGTATTAAATACATGTTAAATTAGATTTAATGATGTAGTTTAATTTAATTCATGAATTCGTACTTTGAGTACTTATTTGCAAAAACGAGTTTGACTCGAACAAAATCAAATCGTTGTTTGAACATTGGATGATCACTTAATTATCAGATTAATTATTTGATTAGATTGATTGATAGCATGCTTATGTGTGTGAATACGTGGTTGTGTTGAATGAATAATGTATATCGGATGGATATTAGATGGGTGGGCAATTTTAGAAATTGTTGTAATAAATTCGATTTATTAAATTGGACCTGCGTGTCCAGCCTTATCACCTTCATTCTCTTTGTATTCTCTTCTCACCTATTCCCCTCAATGTAAATGAGGTTTCTTTATAAGTGTAGTGTAAGGGGTAGAAGTAATACAAGTGTTAGCTTGAGTGAGAAAGGGAGAGATTTGATCTAGGATCAATGTGTTAAGTATCCATCCGCATATCATTATTATTTTATTTCATACTCGCTTTATTATGTATTTAGAATGCATGTTTAAGGGTGTATGATGATGAGACCTTAACAAAGATAATGAAATTGGTAGCCAATTTGCACGCGAAAAGCCCTCATCAAATATCATGCGTCTTTTCCTTCCATTGAGTGATTCTTACTCAAGATCCTAGATTGGCATGGGTTGTTGGCCAAAGTCAAGCCCTTGTCCGTCGAAGATGTGTTTGAATCACGAGGCTTTGTTCCATATTAGTGTCTTGTCCAAGTTGTGGTTTGTTGGCCAAAGTCAAGACCACTTCTTGTCCATCGACATTGATCACGAAGCTTCCATGGTCAATGGGTCCACGCTTGACTGGGATCACTAGGTTTGTTGTGCCAAAGCCAAGGCCTAGTTGATTCAGAGGAAAAAGGTTAGGGTATATATTGGATATATAGGCATATATAAGATATATGTTTAGGACTTGGATGTCCACCTACTGGATCTAGGAGTTGGATTAGATCCAATTGATCTTAAAGATCTACCTAGTTAATTATCATACAATTTGTTGGCCAAAGTCAAGATTGTGTGATATTTAACGGGATCCTAGCCCACTAGGAAACACGGTTTCCCGAGTACTCGACAGAGGGTTAGAGGCTCGACGAAAAATAGTGGGAGGCAAGAATTGAATTTGCAATATTCGTTCAATTACTCGCCATACGCGCTCAATCAAATATCACTCGTCATATAAATTAAATGTTAGTGGACTAATATTTAAATTGTTGTTTTAATAAACAGTTGGACTGTATTATAGTTGTATTATATATAATTGGATTATATTAATCAATATATTTGAATTAATTAATTTCAATTTACAGTTGATTTTATAATTGGATTATAGTAATCAATGTAATTGAGGTTAATTAATTTGGATTATATTTGATTATATAGTTGGACTATTATAATCATTATAATATATATAGTACCACTAATCGTTGATTAAATAGTTGGACTATTGTAATCAAGATAAAATTGAAAAGTTGGATATTTAAAATATAATCTGGGATTAAAATATTTTAAATGATTTAATTTTCAAATTGGGAATAAATAATAGGTTACTTTATTTGATAAAATAACTTATTATACCTTAAGCCCATAATTAAGCAAATAGTAGAGCATAAAATCTTTGGAAGATTTATGTGATGATGACTTTAGTGCTTAATAATATACTTATTATAAATCTATCTTTAGATTTAAAAGTATTAAATTGCAATTAATAATTCTTAGAGAATTGATTTGACTATTCTAGGGGTGAAAAGTCAAAGTTTGCAATTGGGCGTGTTGCACAAGGTGCACATCATTTCGATATTCCAAAACCCAAGGCTTGGCCAAAGGTTTGTGAAATATTGAAAAGATAATTGACATATCCCAAAGTGACTACCATTTGGATATGGAAGACACGAAGGAATTAAAGAAAGGGCAAGGCTCTGACTTTAAAAATGTTTGTCAAAGTTATGTTCACTACTAGTATTGAAATTAGATTTTAAATACTTAGTGTGGTACATAAAATATATGTATTGATGTTCAGAATCTGCTTTGAGCAGGATACTGACTTCAAGCTGAGATTGCTCTGCGAATCGGAAACGGGATGAAAGTCGCTGTTTCGACCGTAGATACCTAAGTTTAGGAACTACCCTTCGGGTGTGTACTTAAATTAGGAACTGTTATAATGTAACTAGTTTGACTAGAGACATTATCTCTATATCAGTGTTTAATCCATTGTGGATAAACCTTTATATTCTAGAACACTAAGTGTTTCATTATATAAAGATGATACTGAGATAAACACATTAGATGTGAATAACAGAATTTATATTTTGAATATAATTAAAATCTCAAAACATATAAAATGACAAATAAATAGCTCAAATTGATTTGATCAATAGAGACTTATTTGTGGCATTGTTGTCTGGGACACAATTAAACAAGATTCGTATATCCGCACTTTTGAAGAGTGGGTACTAGGACTGATTTGACTATTCAAATAAAGTCTACGAATCTAGTTTATTAGGTAAAGTACCTAAAACACTGTCTACTTGGTAATAGTGTAAGTGCCACCGATCTGTTAGCCCTATTCATGGTGAAGTTAGTGGGCCCATATCTAGCTAGACTTGATGTGAACATGAATATTTCGTGACCTTAACGGATGTGGCATCACGTTATGGTTATGTGTTTCTTTTGAAGAACACAAATAAAAAACTTTAAAGTTTCGACACGAAATATAAAAACAGATCGGCTATAGTATTATTCCGCCATAGTAAGACCGTAATGGAAAATAGTTAAGCAGTAAGTTTCATACGTACATGAAAGAGTACGGTATTCTTTCAGATGAGGACTGCTCCCGAGACACGTCAGTTAGACGGTGTGTCCGAACTAAAAACCGAATTTTGTTGGACATGATAAGGTTTATCACGAGTCACTGTGAGCTACTGTTTCCTTCAATAGGATATGTATTAACAGTGCAAAACTTATTTAGAATAAGGTTCCATATAAATCTGTTTGACAGATATCATATAGGATATGAACAGGAAAGAAACAGGGTTTCTCATTCCTAATAATTTGGGTATGTCAGGCATAACGTTTGGATGATACCAAACTAAGGACCCAAATTGGATAAGTGCCAATTATAGGTTATCCTAAGGGAAACCATAAGTATAGTACTTATAAATCTCACATGAGAACAATATGATTGTTGCTCACCATGCGGTTTTCCTAAGAGGAACACCGCTATGCAGTGGTAAGTGGGAGGACAGTAAAACTCGATGAAAATCGGGGTAATACTGTTCAAGGCACGAAGTCCGTAATGGAACATAAATAGTTCATCAAGGATGAAACTAAACCATTAATCTTCAAATACACAAGAACCACGTAGATCGGAGAGAATCAGAAAACAACCTGGGGTATGGGTTTCTGATGTAACCCCTTAATGATGTAAATCTTATGGAGGTATACCAACCGACTACGTACGAGGAAGTGATACAAGGTATCGACTCCCTATTTTGGAAAAGTGCCATGAGTCCGAAATGGATTCCATGTATAACAACATGTTTGGATACTAGTTGATGTACCGCAAGGCATTATGCCTATTGGTACTGTAATCGTCTTCAAGGAAGACATACATGGATGGCAACAAACCAACGTACAAAGCTAGGCTTGTGACTGAAAAGGTATCGTTATCAACATTGTGTTAATAACGGTTCAACCTTTTATCTGTTGCCATAGTAAATCCATTTTGATGATGCTTGTTAATACTTCATATTTCATTTATGAAATGTGTCAGTTGTAGATCAAAATCGCTTTCCTGAAAAGGAAACCTCTTGGAGGATGCTTACAACATCCTGACGATTTTGTATAACCGACAAACAAGGTTTGCGGGTTATTCGATCCATGTTTGGATTAAAGCAAGCATAAGGTTCTTGGAACTGTCATTTTGAAATAATCATAATGGTTTATGATTTGACTCAAAACGAAATGATTCTTGTGTATATAAGGAGTTAGTGGAGAGCACTGATAATGAAATTCCCATAAAGCAATTGGTGAAAGCTTGGCTTTCATAGATATTCTTTCAATAGAAATTCTCCGTAGAATTCTGGGGAGTAACAACCTTTATTCAAGGAATAAAGATCTACTGGGATAGATTTGGAGTTGTTAACACTCTCTGAGAAATTGTACATTTAAAATGTACTTGATTTGGTGTCTCATACGCTTCGAGCATATGGAGTCACAATCAGGTCAATCCAAGTGATGGTCACTGGATTGAAGTTAAAGAACATCTGTTAGTATCTTAGAGAACTAAAGATGCTGTCTAAAACTATGGAGAAGGAGAACTTGAAGTGACTGGGATCACTGCTGCAAGTTTCCAAACAGTTAAATACTGCGGTACTATAAAGTTTGAATAACGGGACAGTGAGCTGGAAATCTTCCGAGCAAGATACTGTTGCCGAATAAACAACAAGTGCGGATTATTGCTGCAGCTGAGGCAGCAATAAAAGCCATTTGGATCGAAAATAAATCTAATTAGATTAGATATAGTTCTTTTAGCAGCTGAGCTAGGCGTCAGCACAGGCTAAGGAATTAAAGGTCTCATCGACGATCCAGATATATACTTCTATATTCATCTGATTCGTTCGGATCATACATCGTGGCGATGTGATGATCGTATAAATCGCGTCAGACGATAATCATACAAATCCACTGACGAAAACCTTTCCTCAGCAATTTGAGCGAACCGTACATAGTTCGGGTGTTAGGCACTCGAGTGACTGGCTATGTGCCAAGTGGGAGATTGTTGGATAATATGACCCATAGCGTCACTATTTGTACAGATCATAGTGTTGTTGTACAAATTAACTATGTGACAAGGAAATTTCACTCTCATCATTTGTGATTAGATCACCTTAGATATATAAATGAAGAGAGGTCCCTATGATTAGTTCCTGGATTGAGAATGATATGAGACAGTATCAGTCCACGAAGGATTAATCATTAAATATCCCTAGCCGGAGTATTATCGAGACTGGACATCGATAATACTGAATAGGCTAGTATTGCACTTGTGCGCGTTGTGAGGGCACAACGGCATAGTTCTCATATATATAAGTATTGGATACTTATGCAAGTGCGATAAGAGGTTGTGTTTCACCGATGGTACGGGAAACAGCTTCGCTCTGGATAGACCCCTCGGAATCCCATTGGTATTATGACTATGTGTCTATGGGAGGCCGAAATCAAGGTAGGTGTGTATAGTCTTAACCTGAGACTTACATCACTAATGCTTACGACAATCAATATACTTTAGTTGAGGTCGTCTAGGCTTGTAGCGAATGGGTATCTTCAATGACATTGTGTCGATTACGATGAAACTTTCTCACTCGTTGCCATGATTAAATCAATTCGGATAATGCTTGCGATAGCTGTATATTTCGATTACGAGATATGGCAGATGGACGTCAAAACCGCTTTCCTTAACGGAAACCTTTTGGAGGATGTTTATATGCAACAGCCTGACGGTTTTGTCATGCCATGACTTGCAAACAAGGTTTGTAAGTTAAATCGATCCATTTATGGATTGAAACAAGCGTCGCGTTCTTGGAACCAACGCTTTGATGAGATCATAAAAGAATATGATTTCGTTCAAAGCGAAGATGATCCTTGTGTATATAAGAAGGTTAGTGGGAGTGCATTAACATTCATTGTCCTTTACGTTGATGATGTATTGCTTATTGGCAATGACATTCCCATGTTAACGTCAGTGAAAGCTTGGCTTTCATTGAAATTCTCCATGAAAGATCTGGGAGAAGCAGCCTTCATTCTAGGAATAAAGATCTACCGGGATAGGTCTAGAAAGCTGATTAGATTCTCCCAGAGTACGTACATTGACAAAGTGTTGAAGCGATTCATCATGGATCAGTCCAAGAGGGCACTGTTGCCAATGTCATATGGCGTCACTCTATCTAAGGCCATGTGTCCTAAAACTCAAGATGACAGAGACAATATGAGTCGGATACCATTCGCCTCGACAGTCGGATCGATCATGTATGCCATGATATGTACACGACTTGATGTCTCCTATGCTTTGAGCATGTGTAGTCGCTATCAGGCCGATCCAGGTGAATGTCACTGGATGACGGTTAAGAATATCCTTAAGTATCTCAGACGAACTAAGGATACATTCTTAATCTATGGAGATGGAGAACTTGAGGTAACTGGGTATACCGATGCAAGTTTCCAAACCGACAAAGACGACTGTAAGTCGCAATCAGGGTACATTTTTTGTTTGAATAACAGAGCAGTGAGTTGGAAATCTTCCAAGCAAGAGACTGTTGCCGATTCAACAACAGAACCGAAGTATATAGCTGCAGCAGAAGCAGAAAATGAGGCAGTTTGGATCCGAAAATTCCTAATTGGATTAGGAGTAGTTCCGTTAGCAGCTGAGCCCGTTCCATTGTATTGTGACAATAACGAGGCTATAGCGCAGACTAATGAACTGCGGTCTCATCAATGATCCAAGCATGTTCTTCGACGTTTCCATCTGATTCGTGAGATCATACATCGTGGCGATGTGAAGATTGAGAAGATCGCATCAGAGGAAAACATTGCAGATCCGCTGACGAAAGCCATTCATCAGCCGAAGTTTGAGCGACATGTACATAGTTCAGGTATTAGATGCTTGAGTGACTGGCTATAGGCCAAGTGGGAGATTGTTGGACAGTTATGACCCATAGCGTCGCTGTTTGTAAAAACTTTGTGGTTTTGAATTCGAGTGCGGCAACGCAAGTCGCATCAAGCGTCAAATCAATCAGTCGCATCAAGCGTCAAATCACTTGTCACTTTGAGTGATGTGATTGATTGATATGATTGATTGATTGAAAGACATGTCACTTTATTAAAGTTGATATGACTTAAAGTTGATGTGAATAGTTGATGTTGTTTGGTGGGAGACTTTATTACCTTTTTATTTTGATTTTTGAAAAGAAAAACAAATGGTAATTGTTATATATTTTTGGAAAATATATAAGTAAAAGTCTTTACACATTTTACAAATATACAACACATCTTTCATCTCTCCATTTCTCTCACAAAAGCTCACGCCCAAGGGGCAAAACTTACTGGTTTTTTCATCCAGAAGAACGTGAGCTTTAGGGAAGCAAGAGTTGGGTTTTCATGGTGAAAAATCCAAGTGCTAGCACACTACGAGTCTTGCGAAGGTGGTAGGGAGGTTCACCCATGAGCCGGGATCCGTTCAACGAGGCTAGAAGCTCCGTTTTCTCAGCTCAAAATCTGAAACTGAAGACAGTGGACTGCTGCAGTTCATGCGCCAAAACAGTGAGGTTTTTGTGTTTCAATCGTCTTCAAATCGACTCAACCGATCAATGTAAGTATTCCGCTATCTTCGTTGGTGTATTCGCACATTGTTTTCATAGCTTGTATGATCTTGGGACCTAGATTAAAACCAACATGATGTCAAGATGGAAGTATCACTTCAGTCATGTGGAGATGTTGGTCACGTAGGGATACATAACTGGTTCTCTAAAGGTTGCAACCCGATAATAAAGAGACTAGTTGCTAGTGATCCGATATATGCTTCGTACGGGGCAGACACTGTACCAGCCCCAGGCCTTGCATGTGACATCCGATACTGGATCGCAATACACAATACTATGTATACTACGCCTGTTAAAGATCGTATATTCCATTAAGAATATTTCTGGAGAATTTGGTAGGCATGGCGCTTTGCTAGAAGCCAACCTTGTCTCGTAAATCGGTAAAAACGTAGTACTTGGTATGTACGTGTTCGGATAGTCCGACGACCGGGTTTACTGCCAACATATCCAGGGATATCTTGGGTCGCTTCCCGAAGATTCACTGATGACGTATGATTCGAGCTAAATTAATCTGGGATTAATTGCGGAGAGATTTTATCTGGGATAAAATACTATTTGAAGAGAGAGAAAGATTAATTTGGAATTAATCATTAAAATAATATATTTGATATATTAAACGAAATTAGATTTTGACGCGGAATTAAAATTAGATTTTAATTCGGGCAAACGAGTTAATTTAGAATAATTTGTTAGCGATGTGAATAGTAATTTTGCTAGGCATAATTATTTAATTAAATTCGATTTGATTACGTCGTGACGGAAGTTCGTTAATTTGGAATTAGCGAACCCGAGACCGAGAGTGTTTGCGGGCCCTCTCACATTTGGAATCGTATGGGGCCCACATGTCACATCAATTTTCACATCACATGTCACTTAAAGTAGATTTATTGTGATGTGTTTTGGTGGAGTTGTTATTGACTTCTAAAACACTCCAAGTCAAGAGTTGATTGACTTGTACCAAATACACATGTTTGGTATATCAATTAATTGTTTTGAAAAACAATTTACACAAGCTTATTCTCTCTCTCATTTTACCGAAACTTGGAGCAAGGTTTTCTCTCCCAAATTTCTTCTTCCTTCACCGAAAGTTACAAGGAGAAATAGAAGGATTTTTGTTGCAAAAATTCTCAAAGGGCTAGCACTCTTCAAGGTATCATACAAGGTGTTAGGGAAACCTATTCAAGTGCTTGGAAAGACAAAACAAAGCTTGGAGCTTGGCTTTCATCTTGGTCGAATTCTTGGACTGCTTGTAGGAGAAATTTTGTTGTTTGACGCATCCACAAACCGCTCAATGTAAGTGTGTTTCCGCCTCACTTCTTTGATATTCATTCATGATTTTATGCTTATTTGATCATGGGACAAATCATAGAAACCCAACAATCTAGTGGTCTTGGGGCATTACGTCTCGCTGTCCCCTAGGCCACCGAACTAGAGGACAATGCTGCATGATCAACTTAATAGTTCCTTCAGGCCCGGCAAACGCATCACCGACCCCGACCGATCGTCGTGCATGATTTGCTTTTTTAATGTAATAAAATGTTTTTATGTAATAAAATATTTATTTTGTATATAATAATAATTTTAATATGATTTTCCAATTTTAGAATATAAAATTTTATTTTTAATAATATTAAATAGATTTAGCATCAATATTAAATGTGTGTATTTAGCGTCGACAACTCAAAGGTTGACACTAATAATTATTCACATTTAGCGACACTAAAAAGGCGACACTAAAAGTCTATTTTCTTTAGCTACGACAACCAGCGATCTAGAGTTGAATATTTAGCATTGCTGAAGCTTCCTCTACGCTAAAGCCATTCCTCGACCAACCTTTAGCATCCATTTTCTGTGTTGCCATATTTCGATGCTTAAAATTTTAGTGTTGACTTTGACCTTTTTTAGCGTCGAAGTTTAGCGACTCTAAAACATCATATTCTTGTACTATTATAAAATACTCGTGGAGGGTCGATCTGTATGTAATGATTATATTGATAGACATCGACGTAGATTGGTTTATATAAAATATATGTAGTTACGAGAGTGTAGCTTTAGGTTTTTAGTGGATTAACATAAAGTTAATAATTCGAAATATTTCATAAAGAGTTTTAATCAATATCCTGAGATTATTGGATAGTCTAATTATGTACTCACTTGCATAATAATTTATTATGCTAAAATTATTATTATGATTAATAATTATAGTCACACATGAAAACTATATTAAATAAGTTGAATATAAAATATTTCAAATATTTATGATTATAAGATAATCACATTTCAAAATTTAAAAGGTTTAAATTTGAATTGATTAAGTTACATTAATACAAAATTTTGAATTTAATATGCATCAATTAACATATTAAATCAAAATTTTATATACTAATTTCGAGTGGTGGCCGATATTTGAAGGGTTATTTAGGGGGTTAATATTATAATTTTGATTGTAATATATTTAACATAAACCCTAGCATATAAAAGTCAAAAGGTTTTCTGTAACGACCGGAGGTCCCTACTATTGTTGACTCTTTGACTATAGTACTGTTACACCGCGTGATGAGTGTTACGTATAATTTATGTTCGAGCATATATACATTCGCAAAGACTTTATGGATAATAGTAAATTCTTCAAAAATTCGATGCGGGATTCTATGATGTTCCACTACGGAAAACCAATAGTATTTAGGCCGTAACTTTCTCATATGAACTCTGATTTTTTTGAATATTATATCGTCGAAAAGTAAGATCGAGATTTACAACTTCCGCGTTAAATATTTTTCCAAATTCGGACCAGAAATAGGTCAAAATGCAAGTCAAAAATTCGAATGAATAGTAATTTCGGACCCAAATGGAAAAATCTCGAACTTTCTCCATTATTCTATACTCTTCCATATTTTTCTTAATATCAATTAAGTCCTACTATATAAAGAGGGCTACTATTCAAGGTTTGAAGAATTTGAAACAAAAAGAAGAAAATGGTAAGACGTGAGGGAGAGAAGAAGAATAAGAAGAAAGAAAGAAAGAATAAAAAAGAGAAGAACGAGGAAGAATAGCAATGGATGATGTCCATTCATCAAGCAAGATGGAAAAAAGGAAGAAGGAAGATAGAAACAACCATGGAGGATGTAGAAGATCCAACAAAATAAGGTAAAGAATCTTGACCCAAATTATTGAGTGTTGATGAGTATAATATGTGGGTAATTTGATTATGATTGTTGATTGAGTTATGATTGTTATAAGAAATAGTGAGTGTGAGGAAACCCCCAAATTATTAAATTTTGATTATGAACTAATTATGTATATAGCATGGATATGAGGAAAAAATGAGAATGATATGGATGGTGTTTCAGGTACTTATTGTTGTCAATTGTTTGTATAGAATGTTTGAGGGAAGTGTTGGGTATTTTGTGTATAAGAAAATGAAGGAAAGGCCAAAAATTTAGCTTTACGTCACGATGAAAAAAAACTTCTCGTCATGACGCGATATGGGAATTTTCCCAGGAATACTTCTGGTTCACTACGCATTACGACGCGAAGGGTTTGTGCGTCGCGATGCGCACGGTAAAATTTAGAACACGTTTCTGGTTGATTCGCGTCGCGATGCGTGAATAAAAAATGGCCCAAATCAGTTTCAAACTATCTCAGTGTCACCCGTGTTGGACAATTATGACCCATAACGTCACTATTTGTACAGATCATGGTGTTGTTGTACAAATTAACTATGTGACAAATGAGATTGCTCTCTTATCATTTGTGATTAGATCACCAAGATTAATAAATGATAGGAGGTCCTTATGATTTGTTCCTGGATTGAGATGATATGAGACAATATCAATCCACGAAGGATAAATCATTAAATATCCCTAGTGAGAGTATTATCGAGATTGGACATCGATAATGCGTAAAAGACTAGTATTACACTTGTGCGCGTTGTGAGGGCATAATGACATAGTTCTCATATATTTGGGTATAGGATACTCATGCAAGTGTAATAGGAGGTTGTGTCAACCGATGGTACGGGAAACAGCTTTGCTCTGGATAGACCCCTCAGAATTCCATTGATAGTATGACTATGTGTCTATGGATGTACGAAATCAGGGTAGGTGTATTTGGTCTTAACCTGAGACTTGCACCGCTAATACTTGCGACAATCAATATACTATGGTTTTGGTCGTCCAGGGCTTTAATATGTTCTGTGTACGCCTCTGCTGGGTATATTGAGAATCGTAGTGTGTTGGGTGTGATGTCAAGACGGAAGTATCACTCCAGTCATAGTGGAGATGATGGTCACGTAGGATACGAAACTGGTTCTCTTAAATGCTGCAGCTATCGGGATATTATGACTAGATCATGTATATCCGATTATAGAGACTAGTTACCAGAGATCTGATATGTGCTTCGTACGGGGCAGACAAAATTCCAGCCCCAGCCCTAGCACGTGACATCCGATACTGGATCGAAATACGCAATACTACGTATACTACGCTTGATATAGATCACTATATTCCTGTAAAGATATTTATGGAGAATTGGGTAGGCATGGCGCTTTGCTAGAAGCCAACCTTGTCTTGTAAATCGGTTCAAACGTAGTACTAGGTACTTACGTGTTCGGATAGTCCGACGATCGAATTTACTGCCAACATATCTGGGGATCTCATGGGTCGCTTCTCGAAGATTCACCGATGACGTATGACTCGCACTTAATTAATATGGGATTAATTAGATAAGAGAGAAAATTTATCTGGGATTAATTACGGAGATATTTTATCTGGGATAAAATATCAATAAAAGAGAGATAACAATTAATTTGGAATTAATCGATTAAATAATATATTCGATATATTATACGAAATTGGATTTCGACGCGGAATTAAAATAAGATTTTAATTCGGGCGAACGAGTAAATTTAGAATTAATTCGTTAGTGACGTGAATAGTGATTTCGCTAGGAATAATCATTTAATTACGTCGCAACGAAAAATTCGTTAATTTGGAATTAGCGAACCCGAGCCCGGGAGTGTTTGCGAGCGCATTCGCATTTCGAATTCGAGTGCGACACGCAAGTCACATCAAGCGTCAAATCGCTAGTTGCATCAAGCGTCAAATCATTGGTCACTTTGAGTGATGTGACAACTTGTCACTTGATTGATTGATTGATGTAAATAGTGATGTGAGTGGTTGATAGCATTTAATGCCATTTTGGAGCCAAATTTGTGTTGACTTTTTGAAAGCCTTTCACAAATTTGGTATATGTTTTATTTATTCATTTTGGAAATCAATTTAACCATACCACATTTCTCTCTATCTCTCTCCTATCTTCTGTCTTCCTCACGCCCAAAGTGGGCTGTTTTCTTCTGTTTTTCTGGGCAAAACCCGTGAACAAGGAAGAAGAAATGTGGTGATTTTTGTGGCAAAAATCAAGGGTGCTAGCACACATTTGGGTCTTGCGAAGGTGATAGGGAAACCCACCCGTGGGCTTGGAATACCATCACGAAAGCTTGGAGCTTGGAGGTTGATCCACAAAGCCGAAAATGGAAGATCAAAAACTGCTCACTGGCGAGCTTCATGGAGGAGGGCAAAAAGATTTTTTGTTGTCCACCACATCGCTTAACCGCTCGATGTAAGTATTCCGCAACTTCCTCGATGTATTCACTTTATATTTTCATTGCTTGAAATGATCTTGGGATGCTTAGAGAATTCCAACAATGGTATCAGAGCAAGGTTGAGCATGAAAATATTTTAGGGTTAAAATTGTGTAAATTGTATTTGAGCATGATTTTATGAAATTGGATGATTGAGTATGCTTAAATGTAGTTTAAGTGAAGATTGATTGGATCAATTTCATGAAATTGTGATTGGATCATTTTTTCCCCTTTTGGTGAGGCTTGGCCGAAAGTCAATGTGCCCCAATTCTTGGTATTTTTTGTTTCTTTGATCATTGGATGACTTGAAACGATTGGGAAATGTTGATTTAATGTCGATTGTGGATTTAATTGGATTGAAACTGAATCGAACACAAATAACCCCAAATTACCGAGAGCATTATAGCATGAAATGTGTTTGATTTATTGATAAAATGTGTTGGACATGTTTTGATGTTAAAGAGCATAATTAATTGTGTAAATTGATGTTTTAGAAATGTTAATTTGGGTGATTAATTATGGCATTGCACTTAGGTTAATTAAATTGTGAAATTGGATTTTTATAATTTAATTAATTGGGCCTATTTTGGAAATTGGGCTTGTAATGTTGTAAATGGGCTTATTGTCTTGGTTGTACCAAGTTAGGTTTAGGCTAAATTGGTTGGATCCAATTGGGCCCAAAACCGCTTCCATAAAGCCCAAATGCGACTAATGGACTTTAATATTTTAATTGGGCCTAATGGGCCTAAATTGATTTCTAGGCTTATGAGGTTACTCCTTGATTGGGCTTTGGTTATTGGGTTTGACCAAAGTTGAGCAAAAGTCCACGCCTTAAGAAATTAATTGAAAGCCCATTGAACTTTAATTAAATTAACGTTGGACGTTAATCAGGCTTTGAGACCCGTAAAGATTAAATTTGGAATTTAAGTCGTAAAGGTTCATTAATAAAGTGTAGTATTTAATTTGGAATTAAATAGCGAATTAGTATTAAATACATATTAAATTGGATTTAATTTTGTAGTTTAATTTAATTCAAGAATTCATACTTTGAGTACTTATTCGCAAAACGAGTTGGACTCGCGTAAAATCAAATCGCTGTTTGAACATTGGATGGTCACTAATATCAGATTAATTAATTGGATTAGATTGATTGATAACATGCTTGTGTGAATACATGGTTGTGATGCATGAATAATGTATATCAGATGGATATTAGATGGGTGGGGCAATTTTTGAAATTGTTGTAATAAATTTTTAATTTATTAATTGGACCTGCGTGTCCAGCCTATTACCTCCATACTCTTTGTATTTATCTTCTCACATATTCCCCTCAATGTAAATGAGGTTTCTTTAGAAGTGTTATGTAACGGGTAGAAGTAATACTTGTGCTAGCGGGAGAGAGGAAATGGAGAGATTTGATATAGGATCAATGTGTAAAGTATCAATCCGTATATCATTATTATATTTATTTACGCGCTTTATTATGTGTTTAGAATGCATGTTTAAGGGTGTATGATGATGAGACCTTAACAAAGATAATAAATTGGTTGCCAATTTGCACGCGAAAAACCCTCAAATAATATTAAGCGTTTTTCCTTCCATTGAGTGATTCTTACTCAAGATCTAAGACTGGCATTGGTTTGTTGGCCAAAGTCAAGGCCTTTGTCCATCGAGGATGTTTTTAAATCACGAGAGCTTTCTTCCATATCGGTGTCTTGTCCAAGTTGTGGTTTTTTGGCCAAAGTCAAGACCAATTCTTGTCCATCGACATTGATTACAAAGCTTTCCAAGGTCAATGGGTCACGATTAACTGGGATCACTAAGTTTGTTGTGCCAATGCCAAGGCTTAGTTGGTTCAGAGGAAAAAGGTTAGGTAATATATTGGATATATTGGCATATATAAGATATATGTTTCGGACTTGTGACCGGCGTAAACACACACGTATAACGCAAGTGCACGTATCGTTCAAGTAGTATAAAAATATCGATCCCACGAGGACTTAATTCCTACTGTTGTTATTAATTATTGAATCTATTTATTTACAGATATCTAATTGAGGGTGAAGAGAATGATTGCTTGATTGATTTGGTTGATTGTAGATTTGCTAAATAAATAAATAAAAAGACAAAAGAAAATACTAAAGAAAATAACAAAAGACACAAATATCTAGGGTTGTGAATCCTTCTAATATCTTTTAAAAGATGAAGTGATTATTTTATGTTTGTGTAATAAATCAGTTTACTAACCTGGAACACTAAATTATGCAAAAGCCTCTGTCGATGGTCAGACGCAAATACCCAGTTTAACCCAATTGAACCATATGTCTATGTCAACCAAATTATCTGGATTCATTAAGTTTAAGTTCCAATTATGGCTACCCCCGCCCGACAGGTATATGTCTATCCTGTAAGGAAATCTATTAAAGGGTTATCTATCCTCAAGGAAGATCGTGGGCTATTAAGTCTAAGGCTGAAACCTAAAATCCCTATGTCTAGTTCATTTTAGATTTACCACATCAATCTTATTGGTGATCAGACAACAAGAAGTATTAAGCTTAAGACTTAATAAGTAAACCCTTAAATTACCCAAAAATAACCCTTTATAAACCGGTGATATTAGAATTCATCACAACCCCAGATAACTAACACATAACTAGGGCTAGTAAGAACTTAAAAGTAAAATAGTAAAAATACTGAAAAGTAAAAGATATAAAGTAAAAGCTGAAAAGTAAAATAAAATAAAATAAAATGTTAAGGTAAAAGGAATTACTTTTACTATTTACTATTTTAGATATCTCCCATAAAATAATATATAAACTTGTGATAATATTACCAACCGACCAATCTGGCGGTATCCTTTATTAGTCAGGTTTAAACCAGATTAAAATGAATTACCAACCGACCAATATGGCAGTATCATTTTTAATTCAATATTTTAAATAGTGAATATATTATTTTTAAGGGAGATTAATCTAAATAGTAATAGTAAAAGAATTACCTTTCACCATAGCTGGGGAAGTTACCTCCTCATGGTAAATAGTAAAAACTGTAAAAAGTAAAAAGTAAAAATTAAATTACTATTATTACAAAACGTAATTAAAATTATTTACAAAAACTAAAAAAAATAAAAAAAAAACTAAAAACTAAAGAATCTAGAGAGAGAAACTCTCTCTTTAGATAGAATATAAGAGAGAGAGTAGTACAATGAATTCTGAAATCTAGAGCTCAATTTATAGGCCTCAGTAGGCTTCCAACGTCGCGACGCCAAGGCCTCTGGCGTCGCTACGCCAGCTTTTGTCGACGTGGCACGCTTTGCTTTGCCGGTGTAGGCATTGGATTTTTGCATACCAGCCCAATGATGAGCCTCGTACGGAGGCACCACCTTTTAAGTCACGGACGACGGAAGGGAAAAGTCAAGAATTGACGTTTTGTTGGATTTTTGTTCGCTCGCTTAACCTCGGGATTTGCTCGTTGAGCCTTTGTATCAAAATTTATTCTCGCCCCGAACCTTAAAGCCTACCCATATGACCCTTCAAAGTTAAGTGTGTGACAATGACAATCCTATCAAAGTTCGTGCAATGCATTTTTACTTACCTGGCTCGCCAGCTGCCACATGGTTTGCCTACTGTGTTGAGTTGAGTTGGTCTGGTTGTGCCATTTTCGGCATGCTAAACCCCATTTCCGAGGTGTTGCTGAAGTGATGACTGTCCATCTTCGAACTGTGATCCATTTTCGGAGTGATGAGATAATGGTCCATTTTGGAACTGTGCTCCATTTTCGGAGTGATGAGATAATGATGATTGTCCATTTTCGAACTGTGCCCCATTTTCGGAATGATGAGATAATGGTCCATTTTTGAACCGTGCTCCATTTTCAGAATGATGAGATAATGGTCCATTTTCGAACCGTGCTCCATTTTCGGAATGATGAGATAATGGTCCATTTTCGAACCGTGCTCCATTTTCGGAGTGCCAGAGTAGTGATGATTGTCCATTTTCGAACTGTGCTCCATTTTCGGAATAATAGTCCATTTTCGAACCGTGCTCCATTTTCGGAATGATGAGATAATGGTCCATTTTCGAACCGTGCTCCATTTTCAGAATGATGAGATAATGGTGATTGTCCATTTTCGAACTGTGCCCCATTTTCGGAATGATGAGATAATGGTCCATTTTCGAACCGTGCTTCATTTTTGGAATGATGAGATAATGGTCCATTTTCGAACCGTGCTCCATTTTCGGAGTGATGAGATAATGGTCCATTTTCGAACCGTGCTCCATTTTCGAAGTGATGAGATAATGATGATTGTCTATTTTCGAACTGTGATCCATTTTCGGAATAATAGTCCATTTTCGAACCGTGCTCCATTTTCGGAATGATGAGATAATGGTCCATTTTGGAACTGTGCTCCATTTTCGAGGTGTTGCTAAAGTGATGACTGTCCATCTTCGAACTATGCTCCATTTTCGGAATGAAGAGATAATGGTCCATTTTCGAACCGTTTCTGATGTGAAAGCGGCCCATTTTCGAACCATTGCTGATGTAAAAGCGGCCCATTTCTGAACGATTGCTGATGTGAAAGCGGCCCATTTCTGAACCATCGCTGATGTGAAAGCGGCCCATTTCTGAACCATTGCTGATGTGAAAGCGGTCCATTTTCGAACCATTACTGATGTGGGCCTTGACCCTGGGACTCATCCCCAAAAGCGGATACTGTAACTGATGTGGGTCTCGACCCTGGGTCTCATCCCCGAAACTGATACTGAAACTGATGTGGGCCTCGACCCTGGGAATCATCCCCTAAAACTGATGCTGATGTTGATATGGGCCTCGACCCTGGAATGCCATACCTGACGAAACTGATACTGATAATGATGTGGGCCTTGCCCCAAAGTGCCAAACCCGGCAAATACTGATACTGACATGGGCCTCGCCCTTAGAATGCGATACCCGGCGAAACTGATACTGATGAAGGTGTGGGCCTCGCCCCCAGACTGCCATACCCGGCGAAACTGATACTGATGATGTTGTGGGCCTCGCCCCCAGAATGCCATACCTGGCGAAAATGATACTGATGATGTTGTGGGCCTCGCCCCCAGAATGCCATATCCGGCGAAACTGATACTGATGATGTTGTGGGCCTCACCCCCAGAATGCCATATCTGGAGAAACCGATTCTGATGACGATGTGGGCCTCGTCCCCAGAGTGCCGTACCCGGCAAAAACTGATAATGATATGGGCCTCGCCCCCAGAGTGCCGTACCCGGCAAAGATTGATAGTGATGTGGGCCTCAACCCGCAGAGTGCCATACCCGACAAAGACTGATAGTGATGTGGGCCTCGACCCGCAGAGTGCCATACCCGGCAAAGACTGATAATGACGTGGGCCTCACCCCCAAAGTTCCACACCCGGCAAAGACTGATAATGATGTGGGCCTCGCCCCCAGAGTGTCATACCCGGCAAAGACTGATAATGATGCAAATGATTTATTTCAACTTACTATATTGCTCTCCTCGAGACAATCTTAACAGCTAAACATATTTTTTTCCTCAACGAATGCTTTGTGTCAAAACCAGAGAACCTTCAAAGTACTTGATACACTCAACTCCGATCATCTGAATAGGTGATCTGAACTAGACTCCTAGTGTGTGTGTGCTAAGACTCTTTCGCAGCTTGTTCCTTAAGTGGGCCAACTCGATGATTTTTCTTTGGAGAATCGAACCAGTGGGTCTAACCAACCTGGATGTCTTAATCACGTTCTGTGAGTACTTCAGCATACTCAACATGATATGGTCTTCGTCTTTTTTCTTTTGTTTTTTTTTTTCATTTTGAATTTACTTTTCTTTTTTTTTTTCTTTTCTTTTCTTTTCTTGACACACCTACCCTTTAAGGTAGCATTTCTCCTCATGGTGGTCCTAATACTCGCCCATGGGTAGCTTCACGCTTATCGGTTATAGGTGGTCTATTTTTATTTTTTTTTTATTTTCATTACAGAGACTTTTTTTTCTTTGTTTCTGACCATATCATATATCGTAGCATAAGTAAACCAGGATGGACATCCAGGCAAACGGTCATTCACCGATCCATCATCTCTTCAACTAGTCACCTCGCTATCCACTCATGCTCCTACTTTTAGGATCCCACAATCAAGTGCTCATGGGTCTAGCTGAGATCAATCCATTCAGAATATCAGACAAGAGCACGTCTCGCACTTATCGTTTTTAGGGTTTCTCCCTACATCATACAATGTCATCACCGGACATATGTCTAACTATCAAAGACTTATCTCTCACTCATTTTTTCATTTTTTCAAAGAATTCTTTCTTTCTGCTGCTGACAATGTGGGCTTCGCCCCCAGGATCCATACCCGAAACTCAAACTTAAATGGGCCTCAACCCTCAGTTTCCTTCTCAATTCTGATACCAATGTGGGCCTCGACCCAAGGATTACTACCCGAATCCAATATTGTACTTAGTGTTGATTCTGATTGGCTTGTCTCTGCCGCTTTCTTTGTTTTTTTCTTCGAAACCTGTGAATATAAAACAACAGAATAAAGACGTGTGCATGTAATGTATACATATACATGTGTGGAGATACTCCATGTTCTTGATGGGTGAGACCCTCATTGTGCTCCTTGGTGCCACGTGTTTCCTCCTGATGGTTTTCTCTTCTGTTTGAAACCTGCAAACATAGAACGAACACAAGAATTGCAAGTATGTTACGTGTATGCATGCATGTGTGTGTTTCCTATCCCGTTGGGTTAGGCCTTCTGTCAATTCCTTTGGTGACTGCTCAGTCTTCTTTCCTTCCAGCAAAGTGCAGCTTCAATCTGCTTACATCGATCGACTCGGTGAACTCATTCTCTCCCAAATCTGGTAGTCTCATTGTTTTGTTTCCCAATTTCCTATCTTTTCTGCTTATTTCTTCTGAGAATTCTCTGTGTTCTAAACATCGCTGAGTATCATAGTACCATGGTCGGATGCTTTTGTCAAATACACTCATTTTGCAAGTTGAAAGACTCAGGCAAGTAAGCGAAATGAACTTTTTTATCATCATAAAATGGGTTCAAACAAGTAGATGAAATAGATGTCTTGAAAATGCAGGATTGAAATCAAACAAACTAAGGAGAAGAGTCTCGTCATTCACATCATTTCCTTCTTCCTTGGCCTAAAGTTCTTCGCCGTTGTCATCTCTCTTTTCCATGAAAGAAGCTGAGTGTTTGAAATCTTGAAGGACAAAGCTTTCAGGTAAGCCAGAGTTGATCATGTAAGTGGGTGGTGGGACGGAGTGGTAGTTTGGTGGAGGATTTTTGTGTGTGTTGGGTTTTTCTGGATCAGGTATTTTACGAGTATCAATGAGATTTTGAATCTCATGTCTGAGGCGGGTGCAGTTGTCAGTGTCATGTCCATGTTGCTGGTGGAAGTAACAGAAAAGGTTCACATTTAGGTGTGGCGGTGGAGGTTGTGGAAGTGGTTTTCCTTCTAAGGGTTTTAAAAGTCTTTGTCCCTTCAATTTTTCAAACACCTTTGACAAAGGCTTCCCTAAGCTAGAGAAGTGTTGGTTCTTGATGGTAGCAACCTCAGCAGTGGTGGGCTTGGTTTCAGAAGTCCCTCCAGAATTCCTTCTATTCTGGCCATAAAACTTTCTGTTCTCAGATTCTTCCTCTTCAATGTCCATGACGGTTTCCCTCAGCTATCGGAAATTAGTGATCATGGAGGTCATCCTCCTCAATTTGTCGTAGATGGAGGGTTTGGTTCCCTTGATGATCATTTTAATTTGGTCCTTCTCAGAGGGCCGAGTCTGCATCTTCAGAAGCTGGCTCCTCTAGCGATCCACATAGTATTTGAAGTTCTCTTCTAGTTTCTGCTTGATGTTCTCCAGATCACGGAGTGACAGATCGATCTCCAAGTCAGTGACATATTGTTTCAGGAAGGCATCAGCTAACTCCCTCCAGTCTTCCTTCACCTTCTTCTCAAGGCTATGATACCAAACCACAAGAGCTCCTTCGAGCGACATCCCAAACATCTTTTGGGCCTGGCGTTGTGATAGGCCCACCGAACTCATCACCGAAACATATTGCCGCAAATGGACTCTCGGGTCTCCATTTCCATTGAACTTATCAAGATTAGGCATTTTAAAATTAACCGACAACTGTTCTTCAAAAGTCATCGACTCATAATCTAGCAGGTCTTCATCTTTACCCCTCATCTTACAGGTAATTGTTTCTACTTGATCTTGGGGTTTCTGTAATTCTGCCTGAGACCCAGCTATTTTTCCAGCGGCATACTCAGCCATATCATAATCAAACATAGGGATATCATCATTAACTCTGTTCTGAGGCTCTTTACGCCTCTCATTTTCAGAACTACCCCCGGCATGAGGTACAGCCACATTAGGCAATGCAGCAGTCAGAGTCTGGAATTGTTCAATCATCTTGGCGAGACTTGCTTCTATCTGATCCATTCGGGACCCATCGTTGGCAGATTCACTCATTTTTATCACTGGTGTTTTGATGAGTCTGCCTTCTTCCCTAACCCAATGGGAATCTATGATGGCTTTTAAAACACAAGGGTTAGCATGATGCATATATGCATGAAATGCGTGAGATGCGTGTGATGTAGAAAATACATATATAAGTTGGCCTATCATCATTTTAAAGCGTTCAATCACATCATTGCGCGGTGCAAACTTGTCCTAGTTGAAAAGGCTCAAAAAGTTTATACTTTTGCGATAACATGGCTAAACAACTTCAAATAATAAGAGGCCTAAACACAAAAATGGCCCATCGGCATTTTAGAGGCTTTCGGCTCAATTTTCAAAGGACGTGAACTTGTCCCAGTTTAAATGGCCCAAAAAGTTCATATCTCTTGACAAGAGGTCCAATAGAATCCAAATGAGGATGATCCCAAACACAAACATAAAGAAATAACTTCTATTGGTCATACAACTCTAAGGTTCAGATGTAGGCTTCAGGAGTGTAAACAACGGCTCTCGCTGATGAAGGATTGCCCACAACTAGGACTCCCCAGTCAAGGGTTCAAACGACCAAGTGAGCGCACCTTTTTTATACCTTACGGTATGTGCCAACAAGTTATGGTGTGTGACTGACTGTCAAATGGATTTCCCGTTGTAGATTCCCCAGAGGGAGGGTAGAGCGAGGCTCTCTTAAGTACCCAAGCCCCTTAGGCTCTTATCGCTTGATGTCAGGAATAAACAACGAGTCCTCCAAATTAGTCCATCACAGTAGGCTACAAGTAGATGATTATCTAGGTGCCTTCACAACTTTTCCTTATTGAAAGGTAGTGAGTGAAGGAAGACACCAAACCATTACCTAGCCTCAAAAGTGCCTTTGATTAAACCATTTAAACCCACAGTAGACATGATTAATTAAAGCACAAATCACAAACATTACAAGACATTATTTCGGGGCCGATTCTCTATCCCCAGTGGAGTCGCCAGACTGTAGGACACAGAAATAGACGACGCTGTTCCGGGCTCGCGGCCCGGTTGGGAGTACGGAGTAGCCCACGGGGGACTAAACCGGAGAATGAAATGGAGTCGCCACCCGGTGTGAACCTGGAAAATGATTTAAGGCCGCACTCACCCCTCGCAAGGGAATACCTCAAACTGTTGGGTTCGGAATGGTCCCTTACTTATGCCACTTGTAATGAACGGATTTGTGCAATAATTTAACTAAGTCTACACAACATACATATTGGTCAAAGTAGTCTAAATTCTTATAAAGCCTAAATCTAGGTTTGCATGCTTCAAAGATAAACTTTCATAACAGCAAACACATGATATCACACATCAAACATGTTAAATAACTAATGATCTAAACATAACATAACTTAAATTCCTAATACGAAAGGTAAATAACTAAGTCATGCTAAAAATAAAACAACATTCTAATAGCCTAATCATGCTCAAATACAAGTTTGGATGAAATGAAATACGTGAATCCTTCAACTGGTACGGGGCATTGTATCCCGAGTGCAAACCATAATACCGTCCATTCGGATTCGGCTATGGAATTTTTGTCCGGGTTTCCATCCAATATACCACAAAAATGAACACATATTCCATTCACCCGAAATCACATCATGTACTAATTAACAATATTCATGTGAAATAAAGTAATAAAATAACTAAAAATAAAGGATAATAAATAAAATGGGTGCCCTTAGGTCTTACCTTTTTAGTCGCTTTCCGGGAGTGCGTTTCACGGTGCCGGAAGGGATATCGTTTCGCTGTTTTCACTGGTCTGCTGTTTCCACTATTTTCACAGGTTCACTGTTTTCTCTGTTTTCATTAGTCCGCTATTTCCGCTGTTTCCATGGGTCCGTTGTTTCTACTGTTTTATCCGTTTTAACTTGCCATTTTCACTCAGTTTTCACTCGCGGTCTCGGGGCAATTTTTGAGCAGATTTCAATGGTCGGTTTGAGAGGCCATTTACGTGTGCATGGCTTGCATGTGGGGAGTGGTTTGTGCAGCTTTTTTATCTGTCAAAAGAGGCAGTTTGGGGGGTGTTAGGGTCACGGTTTCAGGGGGTATTACTCACTGTTTTTTTAGCCGTTATTTTGGTGACTATTTGCGGTGAAATAAGGGTGCAGTTTGGTAGAGGCAATAAGGGTCTTGGGCGTGCCGTTTTGTGTGGATTTGTGGCTGAAGAGAGGAAGGCTTCAAGGCAGTTTTCACATGGTTTTTGGGGCTGTATGCATGGGGCTTATTACACGTGCATCGGGGTTTTCTCGGTTACGGGTGATGCGTTGAGGCAAGGGCTACGTGAGGTGAAGGGCTGCTGGTCAGTGGGGTTTACGTTGAGGGAGGCAGGTGCATGAAGTTTGGCAGGTCTGCATGAGTGCATTCCTGATTTGTGAGGGACCTTTGTGGCTTATAAGGGGCTGTGATGTGCGCATATGTGGGGGCTTAGGAGGGGCGTCTGGACGTGTCTATAAGAGAGGTAGCTTAGGGTTTTATGTTGCTGCCGAGAGAGGGCTGTGAATGCGAGGCCGATGAGGTGATAAGAACGTGTATGATGTGCACAGTTCACTGGTCAGTTTAGTGAGGGGCCGAGAGAGGCAGTGAAGGGCTGAAATGGAGGGGGTTACGTGCGCATGAATTCTGGTTGCAGTGTGGTCAGTGGAGGCTTATACGTGAAGAATGATTGTGGTTAGCAGTGGCTGTGTTGACTTTGTTGAAGGATAGGGGCCTAGAACGGCCTGCATGGAGGCTTTAGTGAGGTGTAGGGCTACTGCCAAGAAGACTTTGTGGTGAATGGAGGGCTGAGCATGAAGGGTATATGGTTTCGTGAGTTTACTGGATGCTGGTGAAATGGACTGATGCCGAGAGTTGCTTAAGCTATGAAATTTGATCGACTGCTTAGGGTTCGGCAATGAGGAGCTTGAAGGGTTTCATGTGAAGGGCAGTAGGGTTTGTTTAGCAGTGTGTATGGCAGTTGATGGCATGCGTGTATGGAGGAAGCCGAGAGATGTGTTTCATGCCATTAGGGTTTCTGGTTTTCTGCGAAGGGATCGATGGGCTGTATCACATGAGAGGGGGTTGCATGTGCGTGCGTTTTTTGAACTGCAATAAGGGGCTGATTTGCGTGTCTGTCCTTGTCGTGTCCCCTTGTGCGTGTATCCATTTAAAAGGGCTGGTTGGAGGTTTTTTTTAGAAGTCAGAGAGGGAAAGAGGGACGACATGGATGGTTTATTGGTATGACATGGGTGTTTGTATGAGTGGTTATGGGTGGTGCATGGAGGATTTGTGGATTTTGTTGTTTATTGTTTGGTATTTGGCTTGGAGGGATGCATGAATGATATGGGTGTGGCATGGCTCACGTGGGAGTTGTGGTGGTGGAATGGGTTTTTGTATTTTGGTTGTTTGCTAGTCTTTGTTTGCATGGGTTGGTTCACGTGGGCATAGGTGGCTTTGTTAGGGTTTTTGTATTTTGGAGAGGCTAGTGGGTGTTTGGTAAGTTTTGGGAATGGGCGTGAGGTATGGGGTGTGAGGGTTTTGTTCATTTGTTGTTTTGCTTTGTTGGTTAGTGCTTTGGTGTTTAGTTCTTGTTTGGTTTATGAAGGAATGGCTTGTGAAGGAATTTGTGAAGTGTGAATAATTTGGATTTTTGTTGGGTTTGGAATGGAGGTGTGGGTATTTTTGTGAACCGGGCCGAGGATAAATTTAAAACAGAGACCGAACGAGCGAACCCGAAGCTTGAACAAACGAACCAAATCCAATAAAAAATGTCAATTCTTGACCATTCCCTTCCGACGACCGCTTTCCGTAACTTCCACAACTAAAAAGTAGTGCCTCCATTCGAGGCTCATCATTGGGCTGATATGCAAAAATGCAATGCCTATAGCCGGTTTGTAGATTCTGGATAAGCTGATAAGGTGACACGTGGCGAGGTGGTTGGGCTTCAATTATTATGACACGTGGCGGCTTCTGATTGGTCGATGAGATTCTTATCCGCCACATGTCAGATAAGGATTAGATACTCAATGATTGATGCTGACGTGGCGTTGACATGGCGATGACGTGGCGGTGACGTGGCGACACGTGGGAAAGAGACTGTCGGCACCGTAGGATTGCGACACGTGGCACTTCCTGATTGGATGATGATGATGTGGCACAACAAGTGGCAATGTTGACTTGTAGACTTCCTGACGTGGCTGATGACATGGAGACACGTAGGATGCCACGTGGCACACGTGGTGATGATGACTGTCGGCACCGTAGGATGTTGACACGTGGCACGGCATATGTTAGCAGATCAGCTGTGATGGTGACACGTGGCACGGCGCACGTTAGCAAAGTCAAACTTTTCTCAGATTCTGATTTGTGGACCTGGCGCACGTTAGCACTGTTCAGTACATGTTAGACGTCGCGACGCTGAAGGTCTTCGCGTCGCGACGTGAGAATTGACCAAAATGCCCTTTTCATCCAATTTTCACTGTTTTGGCCCAAATCACCTCCAGAATGTCCTAAAAATTTATTTATCTATAAAATAACACAAAACACATCAAAATATTCATAAAACTCAAGAAACTATACAAAATATTTGGTTAAATGAGTGTGAAATAGTGATATAAATACCACTCATCACACCCCCAAACCTAACATTTTGCTAGTCCTCGAGCAAAACATATAGTAAAATAACATAAATAAATTAACTAAGCCACTTTCGTAGGGATCACGGTTGCATTTAGCTTATGCAACAAGCCTTTAAACCCCTAGGTGTCCCTAGTGGACGAGTTGTAGTCTCGTGAGGGTTTACAGCAATGATACCCACAAACATTTTACAAAAGTAAAAAGGTAGTAAACCTAATGCACACAAAAGCAAAAGACAAGCAAAAAGAAAATAAAGAAGTTAGTAACTAATCAGGTGAAATTTCTACTCCAAGTTATTAGTTGTTTTGTTTCTTTCTAAATTACCGAATAAGTAAATTCTCCGATTATATTTACCATTCTTCATATACATAGCCAACAAAATATTAACAACTTATTTTTGCCCATAACAGTCATAAGTGCAGTTGATAAGAGAGTAATATTTTTGTCCGAAAGTTCTATCAGATTTCACACACTTTTTGGAGCAATGGAATAATTTTTCGGACTTTTCATATATTTTTTCTTGATTTTTCTCTATTTTTTATTTATATACAATACCTTCCGTCTATGTAGCGAGTGTTGGGTCGGTGACTCCCAAACCAATTGGCTTTAGGGCACCAGGTGTTAAGACACCCCTACGGACTTAATTACTCAGACTTCAGATATATATATTTTTGCAGCATCTTTGATCCATGTAACGAGCTTTGGGCCAGTGACTCCCAAACCAGTTGGTTTTAGGGCACTACTGTGTTAAAACACCCTTACAGACTTAATAACTCGGATTTCAGATGTTTTTTTTTTTTTTACTCCATTGCTTTTTGAGATGCTTCCTCCAATTAAACTAGAGCACTGAATATTACAAACTTTTCAATTTAGCTCATGTCCGTATGTTACTATATATGTTGATAATATCTGTCAACTGAGCATATGAAGATCCATTTTAGTCTGTTTTAAGGAGAATTCACAAATTAAATAATTCAAAATGAAATAAATAAAAATTAACTTGTTTCGAAATAGGTTTGAGATACGTCTCAGGAGTGGAAACTCCTTACTCAGCTATCTCTTACCAATTTCATATTTTTAGTCAAAATAAAAAAACAAAAACACAAAATATTTTTGTAATTTTTGAAAATTTTTCAATTTTTTTTTGTATTTTTTTCGAAAAATTTTGGACTAAAAATAAAAACAACATACAAACTAAAAACAAGGTACTAATCAACTAATTCCCTCCCCCAAACCTAAATGAGACATTGTCCCCAATGTCTTAAACAGTAAAAGGAGAGTTAAGAAGGTCGTACCTGGTTAGCTGAAAATCTACAGGAAATTAAAGGTTAAGATCCAGATTAATCCGACGCCTCTTACCACGATCGTCCTCGGACCAATTTATCTTTGAAATGATAGGGTCAACTTGTGGTTCATAGGCTATGAGTTGGTCTATTAGATCCGTAGCAGTTCTGGCAGTGAAGAGGAGTTCTTTTATAGGTTTTGACACGAACCCATTTCTTCGGGCATCATCAGGAAACACACAAAGAAAATCATAAAATCCATCAACATTAAACAGTCCAAGCGGTTTCTGGTGTATGTTCAGGTTCGCCCACGATAGAACTATAAAAATTTCCTCCAATGTACCCAAGCCACCTGGCAAAGCAATAAAAGCATCAGCACGGTTAATCATTTCTACCAGTCGTTCAGACATACCTGGCACGATCAGTTCCTCTCCGTTTGATGATCCAATAAGATTTGCCTCTGCCAAGGGTTTTATGATGATTCCCAACATGACTGTCTCCTTCCTGGACAGCCTTTGAAACGATCCCCATAAGTCCGAGATTTCCTCCGCCATATATTAGTGCATATTCCTTGCAGCTAAGACTCGACCCAATTCATGTGCTGCTTCTACGTATTGTGGCTTAGTACCAACACTAGTACCGCAAACACACAGATGTTTTCAACTCGTCTTCTTGAAGTGGCTTCCATTTTTTATGATTTCTTTCTCAACTCTGGATGCCTTCAAAAGTGTAATGACGGGCTGAATTTATAGTACCTGAAAAAGGGTGAGTAATAATAGCACTAATATCTTCCAAAGGACGATGTTAGCTAAACAAGAAAAGAAATCGTGAAAGGTCAAAAAGTCTGGATCTTGTCTACGAAAATAAAGATAATTACAACTGAAAAGCGAATCAAAGCAATAATTAAGGCAACAAAATTATGTACGCAATACGCCACTCGCTTAGTATAAATTCATTAGGATGCTTTTCAAGATTTTATTCTTTACTCAGCCATCGCTAATGAATTGTTTCTCATCTTTGATTGCCAAACACAATTCCTTCTGTCTTAAAATGGTTCGTTTGTGCCTTTCCCTACAAAAATAACACACAAAATCAAAAACTCTACAACATGTATACACAAAATATGAAAACAAAAATTACAACAAATTGCATGGGTTGCCTCCCTGCTAGCGCTAAATTTTTCATCTTCAGCCAGACGTGACTGAAATCCATATGTCAATGAGGTTTCAATGTCGTTTTGGATGTCCGATTAAAGACAATCTCGTGACCGTTGCTTTTGAAGGGTCTCTTCCAACGGTAAAGTGGCAAAAATAGTTTTGTATCATTCAGTGCTCATACCACCTTTTTGCTCCTTGTTGTTCCAGTGGTTCCTGCAAAGAAAGAAAGAAAATCAGGAGGTCTCATATGGTGCTTGACTTGGAATGGAAGTTCCATTCTGTCAAGCTTTTGGGTGATATCTTTAATTTGTACTCCCCGATACAGCGATGTTTCTCCTGAATGCTCTGGATTTTCAATTTGGTCTGACAGTTGCTCCTCTATTTGCTCTACTTCTTGTTCCACATTTTCTTCACAGATGTATTTTAAAATTTTTGTATTCAGCTCTTTATCTGTCATCTGTGAAATACATGCTTCAAAATTGTCAACCTGAGGATGCAAAGATGTTTCTGACATTAGGTTTTCATCCTCTGATATGACTGGAATGGATGGTTCAGATAGATCTTCTTCAAACATCATGGTAACGCATGCTCCAAGATCTTCATTTTGAGGATTGAAAGTTTGATCCTCCGTTGTTGGTGCAGTTGGTACAAATAGATCAGCTTCATCCTCGTCAGAATCTAATAATAAAAGTCAAATTGAGACTCTGCCGGTTCGGGCTCCTGAACTGATACCTCTGGTTGTTAATACTGCTCAGCCTCCTCCTCTGTTGAAGTGTCATTGTGAAATGATTGGTACTCGAAGGCTTCATCAGTGTCATCTGAAATGGTTCTTGAGGTATGTAGTTCTGGTTTTCTGTGAATTGTCTCATTTGATTTGTTATCCTCTAATGATTCTGATTGTCTCTGAAAACTTTCGAGTTGATTCTGGAATGTTTCAAGCATTGTATCCATCTTTTCTTCTCGTTTCTTGAACACATCTTTGAGCATGTCAATCATCTGATCTTTTTCTGATTGTTCTGATTGTTGATGAAGATCATTGTAGGTGGTGGTGGATAAGATGGAAAATGTGATGGTTTTTCGTACCATGAAAGATTTTGATAGCTCTGCCACCCTGGATGGTAATTGTATTCACAATAATCTCTAGGGTGGTTACCATTACATATGTCACATCTCCCCATTCCGTTCTGTTGAGAAAATGTGGTATTGCTTGGTTCTGGCATCCAGTGATATGTTGTTGGGCTGGACAACAGGCCTCAAAAACCATACTGTTGTTCCCAGATGTGGGGTGTATCTTCTTGTAAAGCTCGTAATCTTTCAATCTCCCAATAGTGTTCCATTTTTCAATCACCTGAAAAGAAAGAAATAAAAATTACAGATAAAAATAAAGAAAATTATATACAAGTAAATTAGATAGCATCAAAATTAACAACTCAAGAAATATAAGTCCCCGCAACGGCGCCAAAAACTTGACCGGCGTAGACACACACGTATAACGCAAGCGCACGTATCGTTCAAGTAGTATAAAAATATCGATCCCACGATGACTTAATTCCTACTGTTGTTATTAATTATTGAATCTATTTATTTACAGATATCTAATTGAGGGTGAAGAGAATGATTGCTTGATTGATTTGGTTGATTGTAGATTTGCTAAATAAATATATAAAAAGACAAAAGAAAATACTAAAGAAAATAACAAAAGACACAAAGATATAGGGTTGTGAATCCTTCTAATATCTTTTAAAAGATGAAGTGATTATTTTATGTTTGTGTAATAAATCAGTTTACTAACCTGGAACACTAAATTATGCAAAAGCCTCTGTCGATGGTCAGACGCAATATACCCAGTTTAACCCATTGAACCATATGTCTATGTCAACCAATTATCTGGATTCATTAAGTTTAAGTTCCAATTATGGCTACCATCGGAATTCCATTGGTAGTATGATTATGTGTCTATGGAATTCCGAAATCAGGGTAGGTGTATTTGGTCTTAACCTGAGACTTGCACCGCTAATACTTGCGACAATCAATATACTTTGGTTTTTGGTCATCCAGGGCTTTAAACAGGTTCTGTTTACGCCTCTGCTGGGTATATTGAGAATCTTAGTATGTGGGTGTGATGTCAAGATGGAAGTATCACTCCAGTCATAGTGGAGATGATGGTCACGTAGGATATAGAACTGGTTCTCTTAAATGCTGGCAGCTATCGGGATATTATGACTAGGTCATGTATATCCGATTATAGAGACTAGTTACCAGAGATCCGATATGTGTTTCGTACGGGGCAGACACAATTCCAGCCCCAGGCCTAGCACGTGACATCTGATACTGGATCGAAATACGTAATACTACGTATACTACGCCTAATATAGAGCACTATATTCTTGTAAGGATATTTCTGGAGAATTGGGTAGGTATGGCGCTTTGCTAGTGTAGGACACAGAACTTGACGACGCTGTTCTAGGCTCGCGGCCTAGTTGGGAGTACGGAATAGCCCGCGGGAGAACTAAACCGGAGAAATAACATGGAGTCTCCACCCGATGTGAACCGGGACAAAGATTTAAGGCCGCACTCACCCCTCACAAGGGAAGACCTCAAACCGTTGGGTTCGGAATGGTGCCTTACTTATGTCACTTGTAATGATGTGATTTGTGCAATAAACTAACCGAATCTACTCAACATGTATTCTCAAAGGTAGCCTACACCTAAGTTTGCATGCATAATAATAATAATGAAACCTATATCTAAGTTCGCATACTTCAAAATAAGTTGTCATAACAGCAAACACGCAATAACATACAATCATCACACAAGCATGCTCAATTATCTAGTGCGGCAAATAATAAGAATCTAAGCATAAATATAAATTTAATCCCTAATGTAAAAACAACCTAATCATGCATAAAGAAATAACTTTCTATCGAATAAATCATGCTTAAGATAAATAACATGCTAACAACCTAATCATGCTTTTAATAACCTACGAACTACAATATGCTCAGACACAAGTTTGGATGAGATGAAATACGTGTCTCTTAAGTGGTACGTGGCATTGTATCCCGAGTACAAACCGCACTACTATCCATTCAGATTCGGCTACAGAATTTACGTCCGCGTTTCCATCCTATATACCACAAAAGGGAACACATATTCCGCTCATCCAACAATCACATCATGCCTCAAACGACTCTCATGCGATAATATTTCTAAAATAAAAAAAATAAACAAAAGATAATAAATAAAAGGTTCCCTCAGGTCTAACCTCTTTTGTTGTCTTAAGAAAGGGCGTTACACGTCCGTTGGAGGGTGAATGATCCGCAACTCTTTTGGTTCACCAACTCAATGTCTTTCCCTCGTTGTTTTGCTGTTTGGGCTGGTGTTTTTTACTCCGTTTAACTGCTGTTTTCTGTTGTTTTTCAGGCCATAGTTTTGGTTGTTTAGGTGACTGTTTTGGGCGTTTTTAAGGGCTAAAGGGGCTGATTCATGAGGTAAGCATAGTGAAAGGACTGATGCGTTAAAAAGGACTGATGAGTGGGCTGCAACGTGTGACGTGGTGGGAGCAAGCATGAGGGTTATGAGCTGGGCGCAAATGGGACGTGTGGTGAGAGCTTGTGAGCTGTGAACGTGGCAGAATGGCTGTCAACGTGGGGCGTGATGGGCGATGAGCTGTGTGGTTTGTGAGATGGGCGCTAGGTGGCGTGCTGCGTAATGGTTAAAGAGGTTGGCAGGTGGCTTTGTCAGGTGGCTTGAGGGCGTGTGTGGCGTGTGCTGAAGAGAGGCGTGAGGCTGGGCATATTGTTGAAGGGTAGTGGGCTGTTCACGTGTTTGATTTGCGTGGAGGTTGAGGTATTGTGAGTGGAGAAGGCTTGTTGTTACATAGGTGATAATGCGCTGAATGTTGAGGTTTGTGGGGGTGAGAGTGTGAAGGCGTGAGGCAGGTTATGTGGCGAGAGGGGCGTGAAGGATGAGGAGTTAAACATGAGTGGAGGGAGACCGAATGCTTGTGAGCTTTAGAATTTTAGGGTTATTATTTTGTGTTTTTTTTTTTTTGTGAATCTACCAGGGTTTGAAAGGTTGGGTTAAGGTTCTTTTTATAGGCCAAGGGAGGGGGTTTACCCTTTTATAGAGAAGGAAATGGAGATTGTGTATTGATGGGGAAGATTTAATTAGTTTTGTTATAAGGAAATGATTTCTTTAGTTTTGGAATGTGATTTATGTAGTTTAGGAAAATGATTTAATTTAATTTAGGAAGTGATTTTTTGTGACATATGTTTAATTTAATTAATTAGATTTATTTAGTTAAGAATGTGATTTAATTTGATTTAATTTATGTTTAATTTAATTGGTTTTATTTTAATTTGTGACGTGTGTTTTAAATGTTTTTTATTTTTGGATTGGGCTTGGTGTGTTTAAAAATAGAGGTCCAACAAGCGAACCCGAAGCGAACCAACCGAGTTAAATCTGACAAAATGCTAATTTCCAACTTTACACTTCCAACGTCCGTTTCCCATGGCTTTCACAACTAAAAAGGTAATGTCTCCATACGAGACTCATCATCGGGCTTATATGTAAAAATGCAGTGCCTACAGTCGCCCCCACTTTGATAGGACTTGTGCAGTGTGTGACAATGACATCCTATCAAAGTACGTGCAATGCATTTTCACTTACCTGGCTCGCCAGCTGCCACTTGACTTGCCTGTTGCTTCGAACTGAATGTCTGGTGGTGAGGTGTCGCGACCTCGAGGTTCACCCTGCAAGATGCTGCGATCTCTAGGAATCACTACCGAACTGAACTGATAATGATGGCGAGGCGCTTCGACCCCTGGGCTTTGTTCCCGAACCATCTGTGAGCTTTGTTCCCGAGTTGTGTAGAGAATGGGCTTTGTTCCCTGGGCTTTGTTCCCGAACTGAATGTGATGGCGAGGTGCCTCGACCTCTGGGCTTTGTTCCCGAACCACCGAATGTGAACTGTGTTGATGATGCAGTGGGCCTTCGACCCTGGGACGCATCCCGAAACTGCAACTGATGTGTGGGCCCTCGACCCTAGGACACATCCTAAAAGTGATGATGAATGAATTCATGGCTCGCCAGCTCACCACCTGACTTGCCTGTTATTTTGAACTGAATGATATGATGGTGAGGCGCCTCGACCTCTGGGCTTTGTTCCCAAACCACCGAATGTGAACTGTATTGATGATGCAGTGGGCCCTCGACCCTGGACGCATCCCGGAACTGCAACCGATAACGGGGGCACCTCGACCCTGGGCACATCGACCTAATACCCGTGACAAAGTGGGCATCGCCTCAAACTGATGATGTAGGGGTCCTCGACCCTGGGACGCATCCCGGAACTATAACTGATGATGCAGTGGGCCCTCGACCCTGGGACGCATCCCGGAACTGCAAGTGACTACGGGGGCACCTCAACCCTGGGCACCTCGACCCAACACCGCTGACAATAGGGACTCCGCCCTCAAACTGACGATGTAGTGGGCACCTCGACCCGGACTACACCGAAAACGAGGCACCTGTACCCTGGGCACCTCGACCCAACACCGCTGAAAATAGGGACCTCGCCCTCAAAATGATGATGTAGTGGGCCCTCGACCCTGAGACGCATCCCGGAACTACAACCGACAACAGGGGCACCTCGACCCTGGGACGCATCCCAATACCGCTGATAATAGGGACCTTGCCCTCAAAATGATGATGTAGTGGGTCCTCCACCCTGGGACGCATCCCTAAAACTGCTGATGATGATGTGTCTCCATACCCGGCGAAACTGATCTGAAGTCTCCATACCTGGAGTGCCATACCCGGCAAAACTGAAACTGATGTCTCCATACAATGAGTGCCATACCCGTCAAAACTGATACTGATGATGATGTGGGCCTCGCCCCGAGAGTGCCATACCCGTTGGGATACTGAAAATCATGTCTTCCGATTCCTAGATTTGGAAACATGCCCCCTCCCTGAGGAGTTTGCTGGCCATTCTCGGCTTGTATTTTTCTCGTACTACCATTCTCGGATACTGAAAATCATGTATTTCAGTTCCTGAAGCATTCATTTGCTGTCTTGAGGATGCGGAAAGGTACTGCCTTGTGCTTCGTCCATGAGTTACAAGTCCTCTCACGTGTAAACACCACCACTGCAAGCCGGTTTCTTGGAGTTCCCTTTGCCTTGCAGGTTCGTCCTATCTTTTGCCTAAGTTGCCATTTCAGATTTTCAGCTTAGCGGATTACTCTATCTTTCCTGAGTTGCCTTTTCAGGTTTTCAACTTAGCGAGCTAAATTTTTAATTTTTAATTTTTAATTTTTTTTCCACAGATATGTCATCATTCTCGAGGCTCTTTTCTCGTCCTCATTCCTGAGGTTGTTCTACTCCTCTCCATTCCTGGAGTTATTCGTCCTCATTCCTGAGGCTACTCTACTACTCTCTATTCACGGAGTTCTTTCCTAGATCTCCTGACATTGGTCCAGCATCTAAGAAACAAAAGACGTGATTATAATTACCTGACTCTAATCTTTCCCGGTACCGGGATTTATGCGATCTATGAACATTTCGAACATTTATTTCAATAAAAGGCATTTGCATTATTCTTAGTAATATGTAGGAATAAACTGCATTGCAAGGGTACCTCTGTCACTAACTCTTCCTCACGAATTTTACAATTAGCCATTTTTTCTTACTCACCCATGCACTATATTTTGCTTAGGCTGTCCTTTGCGATTTTCAACCCAACGAGCCTTTTTTTTAATGCAAAGTATTGTTCCCCAACCAGCCTGTCCACGTTGATGGCTCGGTGAAATCGTTCCTTCCAAATCTGACAGTCATCAATGCCCCATTCCCCATCAGTGAAGGTAACTGACTGCAAATACTTTAGGGGATTCTCCTTTGCTACCACTTGTATCTTATAAGATTGGAAGTAATGACGTAACTTTCTGAAGCCCATATCACCTCATCACCGCCAAATAGATGCTTTTCCACCACTTGATCGTGGACTTCA